>RJWM01014638.1:0-49923 GCA_004363535.1 Dasyprocta punctata | reverse complement strand
GGAAGCTGAGACAAGAGGATCACTGTGAGTTGCAGTCTAGCCTGGGATACAAAATGAATCCAAAGCCAGCCTGTACTGCAGAGTGAGACCCTGTCTCAAAAAAGATAAAAAGGAAAGGAAAGGAAGGGAAAGACAAGACAAGACAAGACAAGGCAAGACAAGAAAAAAGAAAAAAGGAAACAAAGAAAGAAAGCATGATATAATTGGTAGGTGGATGTATCTTTTAATGTGGTCACATGTTGCTTAACTACCGAGTATGTTCTGACAGATACATCATTAGATTCCATTATTGCATGGGTATCCTAGAGTGTTATTACACAAATTGACTTAGCTACAGCCCCACTGTGAAGTATGATCTCACAGAAACACCATTGTGTAGGTGACCCGTCGCTGGCTGAAACATCATCATGTAGCACATGAATGTAAAAACCAAAGGTCACGTTGAGATATTTTCAGAAAAACATAGTGGGGGAATTTTTTTATCAATAGACAGACTAAAATAAATTAAAATGAGAGCTTCAAATAAAATGAAATAACCGTAGGTGAAAGAATTTAGATGTAGAAAGGACACATACATGGGGAATTTTAAATGAACTTAGAATCTGTATATATTATGACAGATACATTATGGCTGTAAAATAAATGATGGGTTTAAAGTCATCAACCATCAAACATCTCTCAGAGCTTATACTGTGTGTCACTTCTCAGTATAAAATAATCTGTAGGGAGATTTTTAACTCGAGGATTACTGGGTCTGTATGACAAAGGACCTAAAATATTAGTTGTTCTAGAGAAAAGGCCATCTCACCACAGATGCAACTTTCTTGATTTTTAAAACAATGCTTGCTCTTAGAAGAATACCTTAAACATGGTTATGAAACAAGCACTGGCTAGCTGACAGAGACTGAATACAGATGTAAGACAGAAAGAATTTCCAAACTCTGAGAATGTGTTCCGTGGGGAGGTGGGTGGCCATCTGACCCATGATTATATCTTGCACATGCCACTGGTCTGCTCCTGCTTTCTGTCTTGTAAGAGCACTTCCAGAATCAATTGTTTGAGACTCCTCTTTGATCCAAATCAATTGTTTGAGATTCCTCTTTGATCCAAATCAGACCAAAGTAGAAAACAAGTCCCAGGGAAACCTGAGTACCTAGGAATAGTCAAGATCTCTAAGTACAGCAGAATGTCTTGTGACATGTATAATATATATAGGATTAAGTTACATGAAAATAATAGCATAAAAGGCAAAGAAGTATAAATGTTGCAAAATATTTCCAAGACCCGTGCATTGTCTGATAAATGTTAAAAACTCTAAGTCACATTGAGCACTAAAGAATATACACATTTAATAACCACTAAAAAATAGTCTACATTCATGAGACGACAGAAGAGGGAAATGAATTGTCAAGAAATAATTGAGTAAAGTAAAATATGACACTAGTGAATAGAAAATGTGAGGTAACCTAAGTGCACTAACTAGAAAATAAATGTAAAGTCATAGAATTGAATCTAAGTAAATCAGTAAAAAGCAAGGAGAGTAAATATTATAATGAAAGTCAGAAACATGATACCAGCAAGAAGACCAAAGAAGGAACCCTGAAAGCCACTCCATGTATCATTGGTTCAACAATGATATATAGAAAAATTCTGTTTGTGAGAAATCCAAAGGTCAACTAAGAAGCTCGTCTACCCTGGGCAAAACCAAATGCAAAGAAGCAACTAGGCCACATACGGTAAATCCTCACCACAATGGCTCACCCTGGAAGACTGCCACAGAATCAGGAGGAATCTTGCACCTCCCAGTTGCTCCCTGAGGAAGGCAGGAGAAGCCTGCTCTATACATCCACTGGCTTGACATTTCAGTGGGACTGCAGAGGGAATTGTTTCTGTTTTGCCTCAGTCTGAGAACTGGTGTGATAAGTGCTCACAGGTTGAAAGTCACTTTGAAGAAAAGTAATTAAAATGCTGTAAAGTAGGTATGCAACTCTTGGACAATCTCCTCCCTGAACTCCATGTAGAATGACTGGACAAAATCCTCCTAACTCCCAGTTTCTCCTGGAAAAAGTAATTAGTTGAAACATTGATGCATTGTCCCACTTTTTGGTGGGTTGCTGGACAGAGTGACTTTTTAAACACCTCTCTTAAAATCGCCTTTGTATGACCTGACATACTCTAGATGGCCACTAGGATGAGCCACTGAGAACAAAGGCAATGGTTCAAATTACTATGAATTCACTCCTAGAGCTCCTGCCTCCATTTTGGAACACAATCAATTAAGAAATCTTGCAGTCCCAGCTTCTCTTTTGGGAGGGAAAGACTGAAATATATACCAAGTGTTCAGCTATTTGGGGGGCTGCCTAAGGTCTGGTTGCTGTTTTACCGAGTTTCAAACCATGGAGAGGTCCCAAACAAATTATTCTGGACCTGAGAACAACCGACAACAAAAAATAATTGGGTGGTGTGCTGCCATTTCAAAGGACATGCAGTGCAGCAGGTAGACACTAGAGGGAGAAAGAGATTACAAAATCCTGACAAATAATTAGGAATTTACTCCTAAATGGAGAGAATGCACATCTACAGAAAAATCATGGACACTTCTCTGTTTCTAGGCAAGCTTATGGTGATTTGTATAGCAGATTGGTTGTACAGAGCTAATCTGTGAAATCTGTAGGGCTAACAACTTTTTCAAAAGCAACAGATAGCAACATAAAAAGTCAAAGAACATCAAGATGCATGAAACATTACCTCAAAAAGGGAAAATGACAAATCGTGAAGGCAGCTTTAGTAAACTACTGGTATATGCATTAACTGACATATTATTCAATGTAACTGTCATAAAAAGTGCTTAGTGAATTGAAACAATACAAGAACAAAATGAGCATTTAAATAAAGTAACAGAAAGTATCTTCTATAAAACAGAAATTTAAGAGCTGAGCAATGCTATAACTGAATTGAAAAGTTTAATAGAGAAATTCAAAAGCAGACTTGATCAAGCAGAAAAAGAATCAATAACTTTGAAGACAGATTATTTAAAATTATGTAGTAACCAGAGCAGAAAGAAACAAATGAATGAAAAGTGATAAAATTTCAGGTAATATATTGCCTGGTCAAACTGATGAACATATGTATTGTGGGAATCACAGAAAGAAGAGAGAAAAGGGGAGAGAGATAGAGACAGAGACAGAGATAGAGAGGGAGAGGTGTTTTTAAAATAATAGCTGAAAAATTTCTACATCTATGGAAGTCAAGAGGTATGAATCACTCCAAAAAGAATAACTTAAAGACATGGACACAGAAATTCATTATTGTCAAGCATTAAAGGTAAAGAGAATTTTTAAACAATAGAACAGCTGCTTGTCATACACAAAGGAACCCCAATAAGACTAACAATGTTTGTCTCAGCAAAAACCTTATAGGACAGTAAGAATGAAATGATATATTCAAAGTTCTGGGAGAAAATAATGATACTGTCAACCAATAAAGTACTTGTAGGAATACTATTGTTTGATATTGATGCAGAAATAAAATAACCAATAAAGCACTTGTAGGAATACTATTGTTTGATATTGATGCAGAAATAAAGCACTTGTAGGAATACTATTGTTTGATATTGATGCAGAAATAAAATAGTTTCCCCTATCAACAAAACCTAAAGGAGTTTGAAAAACTGAATGATTTCATTACCAGTAGAACTTCTTTATAAAGGCTAAAGCAAGCCTTCAATTTAAAATGAAAGAACACTAAATAACAACACAAAAAGATACCAAAGTGTAAGATTCACTCATAAATATATACCCAGAGAATACTGTAATACCATAATAGCATAAATCACTGTTAATTCTATCATAGATGTTAAGAGACAAAGGACGAAAATAACTATATAGTATGTTAGTAAATACAAATATAAACTATGTAATTTGTGACATTACTAAAGTTCTTTCTGGAAAGTAAAAAAATAAAGAAACACAAAAAAAGACTGAAAGAAGGAAAGAGGTAAAAAAAAACCTATGAGATATTAAGAAAACAATTATCAAAACATCAGTGCGTCAGAAAATAACTATAAATGAATTAAATTTCTGAAGTAAAGGAGATAGGCTAGTTGAACAGATTTAAGAAACGACAAAAGAAAAGATAAGACTCAACAATATACTACCTATAAGAGATTCACTTAAGATTTTAGGACACACAAAAAACAAAAATGAAAGTGAAAAGATAGAAAAAGCATTCCATGCAGTTAGTGAGAAAAAAGTACAAGAATGGCCACACTTACATAAAATTGACTTTACATTAAAAATTATCACAAAAAAACAGAAAAAGATAATGACAAAAAAATCAGCATACCAGGAAGATATTGCAAATGTATTGGACAAGATCACAGTGAAGTAGAAACTTACTGTTCAATGGGTGTAAATTTACTGTTACAAAAAAATGTAAGAGTTCATGAGTTCTGCTGTACTATGTTGTGCCTCTAGTTGAGAATATTGTTCTGTACACTTTAAAATTGTAAAAAAGAATAGACTTCATAATTTTTATACACAGTTTTCAGAAAAGCACAGAGATTAGACTTGATCAAAGACAATAATGTCCACCTTGGCATTATGTAATGTAGACTCTAAGTAATTAAAAGAAAATACAGACACAGGTAGACTGAAAACAAAGGGACTAAAAAATATACCACACAAAAACATACTTCTAAGTAACATGAAACAATTACATTATAGAGAAATCTGACTTTAAGAATGATTGTGAAAATAAAGAGGTAAGAAATAGGATGGTGTTATAGGCGACAGCAGCAAGGTTGAGTATCTCTGAATTGGTGCTACAGAAAAGCAAACTGAGAGAGGCAGCCAGCTTTTCAGAGACAATCTTATAATCACTCTGTGCTCTTCATCAGGCATAGCAAAGTGAGAAATAGCCATCCTGGGGATTCAAATAAGCCAAAAGCAAAATAAGCCAGAAGAAATCACCACACACTCATGCATCTTCCTATTGGAAACAATAACTCTCCAGCACCTATGATCAACAGGATGCACTTAGGTCTTATACATAGTAGCACTCAAGGGCCTACAAGCAGTAGGATGCACCCACTACTGGTAAAAAAAAAAAATACATAATAAAAAACAGTACTCTAATGCCTATAAGCAGCAGAATACATCCTGTCTTATAAACAATGGAGTTGCATCACCTAAAGGCAACAACAGATAAAATACACAATAATAGGAATAAGTCAATAGCTTTCAGTTTTAACTCTAACTGTAAATGGCCTCAACTCCCCAATTAAAAGGAACAAATTGGAAGACTGGATCAAAAACCAAAACCCAACTCTCTGCGGCATTCAAGAAATTAATCTAATCCCCCCAAAAAATTCACAGACTAACACTTAGGGTTTTAGTCTGTGAATTTTTTGGGACCGAAAACAATATTCCATGTATCAGGACCCCAAAAGCAAACAGAAGTAGCAATTTTTTTTCTCAAAGTAACCTTCAAGCTAAAATTAATATGAAGAGGAGAAAGTTATTAGATATTAGTTAAGGGAACAATTCAACATAAAAAGGTAACAATTATAAATATATATATACCAAATATTGGTGTACCTAAATTTATAAATCAAACACTGTTGGATATAAAAAATCAAATAATCACCAACAAAATTATAATGGACAACCTCATACCCCACTATCAAAAATAGATAGACTACACAAAAAATTTAAAAAGAAATTTCAGACCTTAGCCATACCTTTGAAAAAATGAACTTAATAGACAGCTGTAAAGCGTTCTACTCTATTACTAGAGAATGTTCTTCTCATCAGTACACAGAATTTTCTCCAAAGTAAACCTCCTACTAGTCCATAAAGTCTGCTTAAATAAATACAGAAGAATCAAAATCATCCATGTATACTATTATCAGAACATAGCACACTGAAACAAGAAATTAATCACGAAGAAAACTACATCTATTTTACAAACACCTAAATAGTAAATAACATGCTCCTGAGCACTCAGTGGGTTGCAGAAATAAATCAAGGAGGACATTAAATAATTCCTAGAATGAATATCACCAGAACAATACATCAGAACCTATGGGACACAATGAAAGTAGTCCAGTGAGGGAAATGTATTGACGTGAATGTTTACATCAGAGAAAGAGAGCAAGTACCAACAAATAACCTAATGATGCACTTTAAGAAACTAGGAAAAACAGGAACAGTCTAAACCCAAACCTAGTAAAAGGAGGGAAAGTATGAAGATCAGAGCACAAATTAATAAAATTAAACTAATAGTATAATTAATTGCAATAGACAGTCTAAAGAATCAATGACCTGATGTCTAATTCAAAAAAACTAGAAAAAACGCATACTGAATGCAAAGAGGACACAATAAAGATAACAGCATTAAAAAACAGAATGGAAAACAAACAGAGAAATGAAAGAAACTTGAGTATTGTTCAGAGAGACTAATAGCTTGATAAATGCCTGGCAAGACTCATCAAAAAAGAAAGGCAGAGAAATATTACACAAATTATCAATATAGAAGTATAAAAAGAGGGCATTATTATATATTCTAAAAAATTTTTAATGAGACTAAGAATGTAGTTTGTATTAGTTCCCTGAAGTCACTGTAATGAATCACCACAAGCTGATACCTTAAAATGACTGGAATGAATTGTAAAGTTCTGGAAGTTTTGATCAAAAGTCCAAAACCACTACCATTAGGCCAAAATCTAGGTGTCATCAAGGCCATATTTCCTCCACAAGTCCTAGCAGAGAATCTGATCTTCCCTCTCCTTGTTTGGGAGTCTGCCTCTATTTTTCCTGTTATTTCAACAATTGAGTCTCTTTGTAGACCCTCTGTTCTCTGACTTAGAAGTCCTCTGCTATATCTCTCTTTGCAAGGATATATGTGACAACATTTAGGGCCCTACCCTAAAATCCAGAATAATTTCCTCAAGATCCTTTTTTAACCCACATCTGCAAAAAACTTTCTTGTTTTTTGTTTGTTTGTTTTTGTTTTTGTTTACCACATAAAGTAAAAGTCATAGGTTTCAGGGTTTAGGGCATATATAACTTTTGAAAAACTCCTTTCACCCTATTAGGACATTATTAATAATTTTATTTTAATCTGAAAATTCAATAAAAACCTGAGTGAATTCTTAATAAAGCAGAATGTACTAAAATAAACACAAAAAGAGCAAATATAGCTTTTTGCTCAAGATTAAATTTATTTTTTAAAGCTTTCCTACCAAGAAAATTCTTCACTTTTCAAGAATTGGCTTCACCTGTGATTTTTTCCAAATAAAAGAAGTTACACCATCTTCTATAAACTCTTTGAGGGAATGGATTTAGAATACTTCTCAAATTATTTTATGAGAATAGAATAACTACTACCAAAATCTGGATACAAATACAAAAAGAGTCTTCAATTCATTTCATAAACGCCAATGCAAATATCCTCAACAAAACTTTTACAGTTTCCTCTATTTATATATGTAACACCAGCCAACATGCATTCACAATTTACTATGTGCTAGTATCAACTTTGTTGTGCCTTATACATATATTCGTATGCAGTTCTCACCATTAACTTATCAACTAGGACCTGTCTTAGCCCCATTTAACAACCAAGACATGGTGAGATTTAATAGATTATTATCTGTGTATTACATTAATTAATGATATAAATAGATTCCTCTATTGAGGACTGCTAGAAAACCTCAGGAAGCATTCCAGAGACACTAAGGTTCTATCTCAAGAAAGAAAGAGTATGCTCTTGTGAGAGGGACAGTTTGTGGCTTAAAACTCTGATCAAAACCAGCATCATCATGCTCCTAATGGAGTGTAACTCCCTCATCAATGCTAAAAATCCCATAGGCTCATTAATGATGAGTTTCACTAACAGTGAGAAAACAAAATCTGTTAAATTATAACCCAGATACTGCCACTCTTCAGTTCAAAATTCTCATGTGAGTTACCTTTCATTTTGAGTAAAATACAAATGTCTTTATGATAGTTGCGTTAGATATTTTTCTATTACTATGACAAAAATACCTGAAATAAGTATTTTGAAAGGGAAAGCTTATTGTGGTTTATGGCTGCAGAGGCTTCTCCCCATGGTCAGTCAGTTCCGTTGTCTTCAGGCCTGTAACGCAGCATAAATATCATGGAAGAAGGGTGTAGTGGATGAAAGCTGCTCACCCCATGGTGGCCAGGAAGCAGAAAAAGTGAGAGAACCAGAGAGAGATGAAGGGGCTGGCAACAAGATGTACCTTTCACAAACAGGTCCCCAGTGACTGTCTTCCTCCAACTAAGCCCCATCTCCTAATAGCCCATTCCCTGTTTGGGTGCCTGTCTTTTATTTTTTGAGCTATGAACTCAATCTGTAAATTACACATTTTGATGACCCAATAACTTTCCTAGGCTTCACCTTAGAACAGTATTACATTGGGAATGAGGCCCTCAATATATGAGTCTTTGGGGAACACTTCACTTTTAAAGCATAACAATGTTCTGTAAGGTCCTTGTGTCATGTGCCTTTTTCTGATTCACTGAACTTCAATCACACTGACCTCTTTCATCTTCCAACCACATTCCAGCTCTAACCCTGCATTGGCTGTTCTGCATGAAGTATGCTTGTCACAGATATCAGAGAGCTCCCTCCCAATGGAACCTGCTCAGTCTCTCCCATTGTCACTTTTCACAAAGGTCCGCTTCATCTCTTCATTTAAAATTGGATCATTCAGCTCCAAAACACTCCCCATCCGACTGACTCTGCTTTTCCTTCCATAGAACTATCTCCTTTTTACCTACTTTTAAAATTTAGTTTGTTTTAGTATGTTTATTATAGATCTCTGCCCAGTTAAAATTAAAACCCCAGGAAGGGAAAGATTTCTTCTAATGTATATGATGCTGTGTCTCCAGTTCCTCGAGAAGTATCTGTTTCATAGGAAATGCTCAATGAGTATTTGTGAGCTGAATGCTTCAGTTAAGAGTTCTACTGTGCAAAACATAAATCTGAAGTTGAGACTGATAGATCAGAGGACAGGAATTCAAAAGTTTTTCCATAGTTCCATGCCTTGGTTTAAAACATGAAGTTAGGTTACACTGCTTACTGTCTGGATCCGTAAGCTATCTGCTCATTTCAGTATTAGACAATTTCTTCGTAACTCTGTATTCAGGTTGCTTTTCTGAACACAAAGCTGTATTTCCTTAATGGAGCATTATTACCGTCATGGTTTTCATCAATTTGACTGATTCTCCACATGAACTGTGCAATACCATACAAAGATTTCTGGCAGCTGAAATCATTGAGCTAGAGGTATTCTGTTCGGGCTCTCTCAGTTACCTTTAAGAAAAGCAATGGAAATGTATTTGGTACGAGGCAGATTTTGAATCTAATGCACTTTTTTATCCTTTGATGTTGTGTGTCATGTGCATCATGTCATATAGAAGTAGCCTGACCTTAAATATTTGGTCCAGGTGCCATGGATGAACAGAATCAGATCAATCAAATAGCTGATTGATCATTATGTGACAATCAGTTCTCAAGATGACCCAAGAACAGGCATCATGGAGCACTGAATTCTCTGACTACACAAAATATAACAATAGGTTCCCTTTTTCAAAAACTTCCTCATGACCTAGATACAAAATACCCAACAAACTATTCTATGATAGAGTTGTCTGGAGCAATGCCGATGACATCCTTATTTTTAATTCTTGGTCTGTAAAAATTGATAATGATAAAGAGCAACAACTACATTTTGAAACTACACATGCTGAGAAACCCTTTGTAAAAGTCACTTCTTATGCCTTAAGTATTTGTAAGCTCAGCTATGTTAATTACTTTTCCAAAACATAGTATATAACAATGATTATATTATAGTACACCATTAGCACAAAATGAAACTGATTCAGTCACTCAGTTGATTGGTTTTTTTTGCATCCCACTTGTTTATATTTTAAATCCAAGCCACAGTGAATAAGAGCAATTACTGAAGGATTAGGCAAAGCTTTTATTGAATTAATGCCATGTCATATATAATAGAAGACTATTTCCCTTGAATTATTGTAAAACCTTACCATACTTAAGTCATGTACTTCACTAGTGACCTGGCAAAGTGATTTAGGCTAAAAAAAAAATTACTAGACTGATTCCAAACCAATAAAATATCTTTGCACTTGGCATATTGAGAAAAGTAAAGTATTCTAAATGTGGCTATCATGAAATATCTTACTCTGAAACAGATCTAGCTGTATGCTACACTTGGTTAGAGGTTTGATATACATTCAGTTTTTCAATCAGTATATTTTAGAAGCCTGCTGTATGTGAGGCATTGTTCATGGCACTAAAGCCCATTCAGCAGTAAAAAAGAGAGCCTACATTTTATCTAATGAGATAATCTTTAAAAAATGAAAGGAAAGGGTAATTACATATTTTGATGAGTTTAAAGACTAATAGAAAGACATGCTAGAATGATAGTTGGCCAACTTGGATAGGACAAAAGAGAGCCTTACTCATAGCCTGAGTTGCCTGCGAGGTCTAAGTGCTAATTATTTGATGAGACTAGAATTTTAGTGAAATTTACTACTCACTTCCAAAAAATTTTTTTAAACCCTCTGAAGTATGAAAGATGGCACTGAGTCGCAGATTTACAGAATGCTAGAGCTGGGTGCCACCTTTAAGTTCATGCTGTATTCAAATTCATTTTAAAGATGATGTGCCTAACTCACAGAAATGTAAAACATGTTCACAAAAATTTAAATACTCATTTGAAGTAGAGCCATGATATCCACTCAGGTATCTTGGCTCTCAGTAGAACCTTTATCCCAGTGCATCCCTCTTTCCTAGAACTTGGGTGTCAGGCTGTCGTTCCATTGATGGAAAGACAGGAGACACACTGCCCAGATAAATAAGTCTCAATGTCACTGTGGAAAACCATAGCCATTGTAATATTGTAATTTTTCTCCAAAGAACTCAAATTGTTTCTCACTCCTATGAAATTAAAATAAAACCTTTTATTTCTAAAGTTTAAAAGCTGCCCAGGATGCAGAAATAAATCATATGACACCTATTAATATCACATCAGAAAACTCATTGGAGGATAAAGGTAGAAATAAAGGATGGATATGAACAGTGTTGCAATATTTATGCAATAGTGTGGCATTTTGAATTGCTTATGCTGTTTTTACTAGTGACTTTATTCGCCCATGGAAACATACATAAGTCCTTCCTGCTAAAACAGGTAAATTTTGTCTTTATTTTCTCAACCACGATTAATAGACAGACAGACAGACAGTATTAGCTTATTTTCTTATGGGGTGAGATCCATGGGGATAACTGATAAGGAATTAAGAAACATTCACAAACCTCGAAAATGTAATGTTTCCTCTGTCAGTCCTAAGATATGTAGATGAATTATTAGTCATAGCAGTTGCTTATGGCTAATTCAATATTTACTAATTTGTGCCCCTGTGGCATCTTATCAGTTAATATTTTTACATCACCTCCAATTATTAAAGTGAGAGTAAATATATGTTTTGACATGTAATTCTACTTGCTTCACCATATGATTTAGTTACTATGTTCAGGACTATGGGGTCCGAAAGAATACAAAAAATACTTTATATGAAGTAAATATGAACTTCAGCTACTGGAATATGAAATGTGTAGAACAGAGGGAACTAGAGCATAGGGAACTAGCTCAATTTTATGAGAAAAGACATCAGATCAGAGAGAAATATTTGTAATAATGTTTGATTAGTTAATGTTTCATATTCAGAGGCAACTTTTTATTTTCACTCTTGCAGTTGTTTCTTGGTATCTAACATTTCTCAGAGCAATGGGTTTCGGCGTGTTTTCTTTAAACTTGCCAGCAATTCTGTTTGAAGGGGATTATTTGCGTTTGACAACTGGGAGCAACCCTGCCTCTTTACAGGAGGCAAGAGGAGCTGTTTATTTGACCAGCTGAGAGAAATGTACACAGAGGCAGACCTGCTAGTGTCACTAGGTCCCAAAGCCTTCTGTAGGATATAGAACAACAGCTGTTTGCTTCAGTGTACAGAGCAGAGGATTTTCATTTAATAAATTGGTACTCTTTTTTTATTAATATTTTTAATGGAGACTGACTCCACCAAGTCCTGCTGTGACCCTTCCTCCCTACATTTTTGGAGTAGTCTCACTGCAGATATTCTCAGTCACTAATGAATAGTATTGAGATACCTAAGAAATATTATCAGGCCCAGACTACCACAGGCAAAAAATAAAAGAGAAAAGTGTCTCGAGAACTACTCTGAAGTTGCAGAATTACATGTAATTTTTTTTTCTCTTTCTGAGCCTTGATTGTCTCTGTTATTCCTTTCTTAAACGAGATTCTGGTTTTAAGCCTTTATGGTCTCTCCAAAAAGTTATTTATTAACTCCATTTCCCATAGAAACTGAAAATTATGTTAGAAATTTATTGTGTTATGATTGTCAGAAATACACTGTCAGCCTTTAATATTATGTTCATTTCTTTGTTTTTTTACATTTTTGTTGCAACATAATACACATAGAAAAACACAAAAAACAAATTTATAACTAAGGGAAATTTTACAAAGTGAGTAACCAACATAGTCATTATACTGAGTAAGAAATAAAATATAGCCAGCATCCTGAAAAGCTCCATTTTGTCATAAAGAAATTAGAAATCATCCCTTTTTCCCTAAGATAATTGGTATCCTAACACCAAATTTCAGTTGTGCTTGCATTTGGCCTTCATATAAATACAGAAATTTCAGTGCGAATGCTTTCGTATTTGGCTATTTCTGACAGTGTATTTTTGAGACTACACACTATTTTGGGGTGTAGGCTGGAATTTGAGGCCTCCTGCAAGCAAAGGCAGCATTTTACCACTAAGCTACATTCCCACACCTGTGAGTCTCCACATGCTTACATATAGAGATAATAGATGTCCTGGGATATAGCTCAGTGGCTCAGTGCCTACATGGCGAGCACAATGTCCTGAGTTCAATTCCCAGTACAAAAAAAAAAAAATAGTTACAAATGGTTATAGCTCTGTAGGATCCTGTTATAGGACTACACTAAAGTTTGTTTATTCAATTGTAATACTGATATTTTAGTTATTTCATATACTTGCCAGCATGTATAATGTATAACATTCTTGATTATCTGAATTTTAGCTATTATAGTGAATGGGTTATGGTACTTCTTTGTGATTTCTCTAATTTTCAATGATGTTGAGTCCCTTTTCATATGTTCATTGATCATTTGACTATTACTTTTTAATTGTCTTTTCAAATATCTTCTCCCTTTGTTCTCTTAGGTTGGCTTTCATTTTCTTACTAAATCCTAGGTGTATTCCCTATAGTCATTATTTTGTATGTGTTGAAAATCAATGTCTTGCCTCTAACTTGCCCATTAACTTTCTCAATTTCTTTCAGTGAATGGGAACACCCAATAATAAAGACAAATTCATCTAAATTTTATAGTTTATTTCACTGTTTTAGAAATTTTTATCTCAAGATTATGAAATGATTATCATATATCACTTTCTATATTTATTTTGTCTTTAATAGTATGGTGTTAAGTTCTCCTTAAAGTGAAGTGATGATATGAGATAGGAGTTAAAATATATATACATATATATATATATATATATATATATATATATATATGAAGAAAACTTCTGAACCAGGATAATCACAAGTTAAAGACCACTTAGAAAGACAACTTAGAAAGTCTGTATCAATCAGTCAGTCAATAAATATACAATAAGGGATGCAAAAATAAGTTAGCACTTCCTGGGTTCAAAACCCAGTATCATGAAGAGAGACAGCATGTGAGCAAGAGTAAAAGTGAGTGAGCGAGAGAGAGAGAAACTATCATTTCTTTCTTTCTTTCTTTCTTTCTTTCATTTTAAAGAGAATAATACCAAACAAAATAAAACACAATAAGGCAAATCAGAACAGAACAATGCAAGCAATGAAGGACTTCAAAAAAGATGAATGGACATCAACAGTGGCTACCATAATGTCTCTTGTTTCTTCAAAAAAGCTGTCCATGCCATCACACACAATAAAATCAACAATATACAACAGAATAAAACCAATTAAAACAAAAGAATGAAAGCTTTACAGAAATTCAAAACAAGATAATAGGAAATCAACAATGGATACCATAATGTCTCTTGTTTTCTTCAAAATGGCTATCCATACTGTCACACATAATAAAATCAAGCGAAACAAAACAGAACAAAATCAATCAAAACAAAAGAATGAAAGTATTGTAGAACTTTAAAACAAGATAATAGGAAATCAACAATGGTTAACATAATACATTCCATTATCTTCAAAATAACTGCCCATAACATCAGGCATGGTAAAACGTAACCAAATCTATACCCAGACATATAATAATCAAGATTCCAGAAATTCAGCACAAGAACAGAATATTAAAAGCTGGAAGAGAAAATGAATGGATCACCTATAAAGGAAAATCCATCAGAATCATGGCAGACTTCTCAACACAAACCATCAAGTCAAAAAGAATTTGGAGTGAATGTTTCAAATCCTGAAAGAAAACAACTTCCAACCCAGATTGATGTGCCCTGCAAAACCATCTTTCAAAATTGATAGAAAAATAAGATATCTCCATGATAAAGAACAACTGAAGGAATTTATGACCACCAAACCAACCCTACAGAGAGTGCTGAAGGATATTCTAGAGAGATAAAGATGACAATGGTTGCAGGAACAGCAGCAGAGAGGGATCACCAAACAGGACAGGCAATTGAACAAAGGGGAAAAGTGGAGGTCCAACAGCAGGAGGATAGCATGACGGAGTGCAACCAGTGCATGCTGGTTGTTACTATTAATGTAGATGGCCTCAATTCACCAATAAAAAGAAACACAGGGAGAGTGATCAAAAAACAAGATCTGACTCCAGAGGCTCTGAACTCCTTGCAGCCAGACTCAGGGTCCGGGTGGCACCACACTCTGGGATATGCTCCATCTAGCTGCCTGGGTCCTGGAGGTCTTGGCCCCCACTCAGTAAGGTGGAGGATCCAGCAGCACATTCCGGGAATGTGCCCTCACTAGCTGCGCACAGGATCCAGCTCTACCTGGCCCTGCAACTCAGCACAACCTATCAGGGGAATGCCTGGCCAGCCTCACAGGACACAGAGGTACTGAGCCCAGCCCATCCCAGAACCCCAGAACTGCTCATCAGGGACTGGCAAGCATAGCTTCAGGGCCTTGGAGAGCTTCGGCTCTGCCCATCAGAGTGCAGGGCACAAGCTCCATTGTTCAGGGGTGCAGCCTGTGTGGTGGGTCCTAGCGGTTGCAGACCCACCCAGCCAGGAGCAAGGGCCTAGCACTGTAGGCCTGGGACTTGCCCACACTTGCCTGGTGCTCCAGAGACTCTGAACTCCTTGCATCCAGACTCAGGGTCCAGGTGGCACCACACTCTGGGGTAAGCTCCACCTAGCCACCTGGATCCCTGATGTCTCGGCCTCCACCTAGTAAAGCAGAGGCTTCAGCAGCACACTCGGGGAGTGTGCCCTCACTAGCTGCGCACAGGATCCAGCTCTACCTGGTCCTGCGACTCAGCACAACCAACCAGGGGAACACCCAGTCAGCCTCACAGGACACAGAGCCACACAGGTCCCAGAAGAAAATGACAAAAAGAAAGGCCAAGAGGCAGTCTCAATCCCCCAGCCCACTGAGAACAAACCCAAGCGACACTGAAATGGAAGACACTGGGATTTACATAACTGAACTTTCTGAAATAATAACAAATATGGTAAAGAAACAGTTCCATGAAGCTATAGAGAAACTCAAATCAGAAATAGTCTCTCAGCTAAAAAATGAAATGACAATCATTATGAAAGAAATGTTGTGTGCATCTAAAGAAGATCAAGATAAAAAATAGAAGAACATAAGAAAATGATGGAAACTTTGAATGAACAAAATAAGACACAAATAGAATGCATGAAACAGATTCAAAGAGAAATTCAGGAAATGAAAAAATCCATGGAAAGTTTGAAAAACCACTTGAATGAAGCTGAAGATAGAATCTCAGACCTTGAAGACACCATGGGAGCTTATGATCATGAAAGAAAAGCTCTCTTAAAAATAATAAGGAACCAAGAAACAACAATTCAACAGCTGCAAGATGATGCCAAGAGAAATAACATAAGATTAATAGGCATAAATGAAAAAGCAGGAGTTAATACTAATGACCTGTGAAGACTATTTGCAGAAATAATAGCAGAAAATTTTCCAAACATGGGAACAGAATCTGATATACAGGTAAGTGAGCCATACAGAACCCCAATTAACCATAACCAAAATAAATCTTGACCCAGACATACATTAATTAGGCTATCAGACATACAGAACAAGAACAAAATACTATAAGTTGTCAGAGAAAAGAAACAGATCACCTATGAAGGAAAGCCTATCAGAATCATGGCAGACTTCTCAACACAAACCATTAAATCAAGAAGAACTTGGAGTGAAGTATTTCAAATCCTGAAAGAAAACAACTTTCAACCCAGATTGATGTACCCTGCAAAGCTATCCTTAAAAATTGATGGCAAAAAAAAAAATTGATGGCAAAATAAGATACTTCCAATGCAAAGAACAACTGAAGAAATTTATGGCCACCAAACCAACACTACAAAGAGTACTGAAAGACACTCTAGAAAGAGGCAAAGATAGCTACAGTCTTAAAAACACCAACAAAAGGAAACCACTAAACAGGGCAAATAATTAAACAGAAAATGTAGAAAACCAACAACAGAAAGAAATCGTGACAGGGATGAGCCAGTATATATCAGTTATATCAATCAATGTAAATGGTCTCAACTCACCAATAAAAAGAAACGGACTAGCAGAGTGGGTTAAGAAACATAATTCAACAATATGCTGTGTGCAAGAAATACATATCACTCAAAAGAAAATCCACAGACTAAAAATCAAAGACTGCAAAACAATACTCCATTCAACAGGAACGCAGAAAAAAGCAGGGGTAGCTATTATGTTTGCAGACAATGTGAACTTCAAACTGAAAATGATCAAAAGAGATAAAGAAGGTCACTACATACTTGTTAGGGGAAAACTTCAAAAGGAAGAGATTACAACTATACATACATATACACCGAATATGGGAGCACCAAACTATGTAAGACAACTCCTAATAAACATGAAAAACCAAAAAAACAATAATACAGTTATATTGGGAGGCCTTAACACCACATTGTCACAAAGAGACAGATTAACCAAACAAAAAATCAGCAAAGAAATAACAGAACTGAATCAAACTTGTGAACAAATGGACCTAGTAGATGTATACCAAGTATTCCACCCATCAACATCAGAATACACATTCTTCTCAGTGTCACATGGGTCATTATCTAAAATAGATCATATACTGGTCCACAAAACATGCTTAAGTAAATGCAAAGGAACTAAAATAATTCTATGCATATTATCTGATCATAGCACAGTAAAATTGGAAATGAATGACAAAAAAACCTACAATAACCCCATAAACACATGGAAATTAAATAATACTCTCCTAAGCAAACAATGGGTCACAGAAAAAGTTAAAGAAGAAATTAAACAATATCTACAATTGAATGAAAATGCAAATACAAATTACAGGAACCTGTGGGAAACAATGAAAGCAGTCCTCAGAGGGAAACTTAGAGCACTAAGCTGCCACATCAGAAAAATGGAAAGCACACATATAAATAACCTAATACTGCACCTCAAACTTCTAGAAAAAGAAGAGCAAGTCAAGTCAAAAGCCCAAAGAAGGGAGGAAATTATCAAGATTGGATCAGAAATTAATGCAATTGAAACTAAGAAAACAATACAAAGAATCAATGAATCAAAGAGTTGGTTCTTTGAAAGAGTAAATAAAATTGATAAACCCCTAGCCAACCTTATCAAGAAGAGGAAAGAAAAAGCTCAGATTCATGCAATAAGAAATGAAAAGGGTGAAATCACTACAGACCCTGTGGAAATACAGAAGATCATCAATACCTACTTCGAAAAACTTTACTCACATAGATTTGATAACACAGAAGAAATGGACAGATTCCTAGAAACCTATGAATTACCAAAGCTGAATCAAAAAGATGTAAAGCTGCTGAATAACCCAATCTCAGCTAATGAAATTGAAAATGTAATTAGGACCCTACCAACAAAGAAAAGCCCAGGCCCTGATGGATTCACTGCTGAATTCTACCAGAAATTTAGGGAAGACTTAATGCCAACACTCCACAAATTCTTCAAGCAAATTGAAAGGGAAGTAAGTCTCCCTAACCCATTCCTGGAAACAAGTATTAGCCTAATACCAAAACCAGAGAAAGGCCCAACCAAAAAAGAAAATGACAGGCCAATCTCCCTCATGAACATAGATGCAAAAATCCTCAAGAAAATACTGGCAAATAGAATACAGAAAGTTATCAGAAAGATCATACACCATGATCAAGTGGGATTCATCCCAGGAAGGGAGGGATGTTTCAACATACGGAAATCAATACATGTAATACACTGTATCAACAAGGCCAAGGACAAGAACCACATGATCATCTCAATAGGTGCAGAAAACTCTTTTGACAGAATACAACACAGATTCATGATAAAAACCCTACAGAAAATTGGAATAGATGGTCTCTACCCCAACCTGATAAAAGCCATATATCATAAACCAACAGCCAACATCTTACTAAATGGAGAAAAATGGAAAACTTTCAACCTAAAATCAGGAACAAGACAAGGATGTCCATTATCACCACTTCTATTCAATATAGTTCTGGAAATACTGGCCAGAGCAATTAGACAAGAGAAACAAAGGGAATAAGGATAGGAAAGGAAGAAATAAAATTATTGTTATTTGCAGATGATATGATACTCTACATAGAAGACCCCCAAAAATCCACTGGACGCCTTCTAGAAGTAATAACCAAATTCAGTAATGTAGCTGGATACAAGGTGAATACTCAAAAATCAATAGCATTCCTATACACAAACAACAAAGTCACTGACAAAGAAATAAAGAAAACCACACCCTTCACTATAACATTCAAAAACATGAAATACTTAGAAATTAATCTAACAAAGGAAGTAAAAGATCTATACAGTGAAAATTATGTTACTCTGAAGAAGGAAGTCGAGGAAGATTTCAGAAAATGAAAAGATATTCTCTGTTCATGGATAGGAAGAACAAACATTGCCTAGCTTACAGAGCTAGAGAAAGCATCCCTGAAATTTATCTGGAACCAGAAAAGACCTAGAAGAGCAAAGGCAATTCTGGGCAACAAAGGGAAGGCACGAGGCATCACAATCCCCGACTTGAAACTATACTACAAAGCTACTGTGGTAAAGTCAGCAAGGTAATGGAATTAGAACAGACCTGAAGATCAATGGAATAGATTAGAAGATACAACCACAACTACAAACACACTTAGTCACCTCATCTTTGACAAAGGGGCCAAACATGTACATTGGAAGAAAGATAGCCTCTTTAACAAATGGTGCTGGAGAAACTGGCTTTCTATATGCCATAAACTAAAACTAGATCCATGTCTATCACCATGCACTAAAAATAAAGTCAAAATGGATCAAATATTTGAATATTAAAATAGAGACACTAAACTTACTAGAAGACAGAGTAGGTAAAAATCTTGATGACATAGGAGTGGCAGAGCGTTCATGAATAAAAATCAAATTGCATGGGAAACACTTCCCAGAATCAGCAACTGGGATGTCATCTTACTAAAAAGTTTTTGCATGTCAAAGGAAATCTCCAACAGAGTGAAAAGAGAACCCATGAACTGGGAAAATATCTTAGTCAATTGTCCATCAGACAAAGGACTTCTATCTAAAACATATAAAGAATTAAAAGAAATCAGGCCCCTAAATTTGAAAGACCCAACCCAAAAATGGGCATCTAAGATGAATACACACTTCTCAGAGGAAGAAATACAAATGGCAAATAAATATATGAAAAAATATTTAACATCAGTGGTCATTTGGGAAATGCAAATTAATTTCCATCTCACTCCAGAAAGAATGGCCAAGATTAAAAAATCAAAAAATGGCCAAGAATAACAAATGCTGGAGGGGCTGTGGGGAAAAAGGAACTCTTCTCCGCTGTTGGTAGGAGTGTAAACTGGTGCAACCACTGTGGAAATCAGTGTGGAGATTCCTCAAGAAGTTAGGATTAGAGATCCCATTCAAACCAGCTATCCCACTTTGGGGCATTTTCCCAGAAGAATTGAAAACCTCATGCCACAGTGATATTTGTGCATCCATGTTTATAGCAACCCAATTTGTAATAGCCAGATCTTGGAAACAACCCAAATGCCCATCAATCAAAGAATGGATAAAAAATGATATGGTATTTTTATACAATGGAGTACTTCTCAGCTATCAAAAAAGATTGCATTGGCACCTATAAGTAAATGGACATGACTTGAGACCATACTCATAGGTGAGATAAATCAAACCCACATGTGTAAATACCGTATTGACTCCCTAGTGTAAGAAACTCAAAAAGTATATATGACCCAAAATCTTCAATAAATACTATGTAAGGGTGAAACACTGCTTGAAAAGCAAAAGTAATTGGAAAGGGAAATGGGGGAAAGAGGGAAGGGAAAAGGAAAATATATAAATCTGTATATATTTATATGTAAGATAACTAAAATGAACATACTGATGAATGAATTAGTTATTGAGAAAGAACAGTCAATACTCACATGATTAGATAAATTTTACATGTCCATATCTGTTATTGTAAACAACCATTTTGAAGATAACGATACACACTATTGCAACCATTGTCAAGTTTCTATCACCCTATTTTGTAAACCTATAATGTTACTGTTGTGCATTTGCTCTAGTTGTTTGTTTTTTCTTTTGCTTTTTGTCTTTATATATGTGTCTTTTTTTCTCTTAAATAAATAAAAAAAGTGAAAAAATAAAAGAAACAAGATCCATCAATATACTGTATACAAGAAACACATTTAACTCAAAAGGAAATTCATAGCCTGATAATTAAAGGAGAGAAAACAATTGTTCCATGTGACAGGAGACCAGAAAAAAGCAAGGGTAACTGCCCATCAACCACAGACCGGATAAGAAAGATATGGTATTTTCATACAATGAAATGGTATTCAGCTATACAGTAGGATGATCTCAAGGCTCTTGTAGGTAAATGGATGCAACTGGAGATCATGGTCATGGGTGAAATAGTTTGGACTCATATGGGTGAATACCGAGTTATCTCCCTAACATAAAAAAACTGAAAGTGTTAGTGAGATCCAAAAATCACAATAGATATTATGAAAGTGAAAGGGGAGGAAATACCTAAAAAAGGAAAGAGGTAACCACTGTTAACTTCCTATTATCTTACTTTGAATTTTTGTATCGAGACTGTCATTTTCTACTGTTATACATACCTGTGTCAAATATATACACTAGTCACTTACTGGCCTCTGTGATGTTACACTTATCAGTTTTCCTATCCATACAGAGACATTTCTCATTTAACAACTGATTTTCACCCCTAAATGAATTGTTCACTAAATGAGGAGTAGTATATACCTTGTACATTACAATATTCAGAACAAAGAAATGGTCAAAGGAAATTCCAACATCATGACTTTGCTTTTATTTGAATAACCCTTACAGTGTTCTACTATAATCTGTAACAGAACATAAAACCACATGGTACTATAGTGTACAGTACAATCAGCAAAAGTTATACTATATGAACAAGGCACACACTATAAGAAAGAGACATTGAAGCTCTGTAAATAAGCTGTACAAACTGTACAAATAAAAAGCTGTACCATAAGTCCCAGTGGTGGATCCTAAATTCAAACAGCATACCTTGGTCATAGTCCAAAGAGTCATTAAACAGAACAGTCTATGAGGAATATCTGTATCAATATCTGTTTTAGCTAATGTAGCTTTTGAGTAACACTTGATGTTTGTTATTGTCATTCTTCCTTATGCTTCTTCAATAATAGTTTAGCTTCTTAATCTATTATGTATGCATACAAATTTTAAAATCAACTAGTTAAATTTCAACAATGTACAGACACAAAAGTTTATGTTTCATTATAATTCCATTGAATTTGCAAAGTCATTTAGGGGAAGTTAGCATCATTATTGTATTGACTATTCTACTCTGTAAGTATTGTGTACACCTACATTTATCTAAATACTCAAATTCCTCCCTAAATATTTCATACTTTATGTACAATGATTAAATGTATTTTATTAGACTTATTTTATGCATTTCAAAATATTTTCTTTTAGTTTGTTGTCTAATATTTCTGAGAAATACAGCTGATTTTCATAAATGTACCTTATATCCAAGAACCTTGCTACTTATATTCGTTTATTGATATTTCATCTTCATATATACAAAGTTATATCCTTTTCTTTTAGTCTCATTTGATGATTTTTTCCTATCTCCTTAGCATTGCTCATTTTCAGTTTTTGCTATCAGATGTATTTAAAGGCATAAATTTTGTGCTAAGAATAGTTTTAGTTATAACTGACAAGTTTTAATATGTGATACTTTTTATTTTCATTCTTTTTCCATCTCTGCTCATTGAGAGTTCCTTTTAATGCATGAGTTATTTTTTTTGGTTTTTATTTTTTGTTCTTGATTTCTAATAATTTAGTAAGGTATATTAAAAAAGAAAGAAACAAACAAACCAAAAAATTTTTGAACTAGCCTCTTCCCTGAGGGTTTCCAGCCCCTCTGATACTTCTCACCGACCTCCTAAGCTCGGAAACTTTTTCTGAACTCACTGATTCTCATCTGCTTTGAGCTTTATTGTGTATCACCCCTATGCATCTCACACGAGGACCTCGTTACTGGCTCCCTGCAACCCTGAACTTCATTTAACTCGTATTTTCCTTCTTCACAAACTAGGTCTAGTGGAAAATATACTGTTTCCACCAAGGTTTCTAATCTCAGCTGAGTCTTCAATGCTGCTGAACACCCTTTCAATTTTCTCCTTAGTTGTAAAGCACAGCCACTCTTTTGTATAGTTTCAATGGCAAAATCACTGAGTGTTCTCCCATATCCTTACTAAGCTTAAAACCCACTCAGCTTCACTGAGAAGATTTATACAATATTCTCTAATTTAAGATTTTTCTATTCCTCTCCCCTCCATCTAAAAATATTTTGACACTAACTTTTGTTTCCCCCATAACTTCATTACTTATTATTCCTCATTTCCTCTTCCTTTGCTTTATCATCCAAGGCATTGCCTTTTTCTTAGAATGTGTCATTCATATGCTTAAATTCTACAATTTCAGGTTCCACTTACGTGCTAGTAGTATCTAAATCCAATTCACATATAGTTTTCAAAGTGAAATCTGTTAAAACAATCCAGAAAGCTGTATTTTAAGTTCACTTTGAATTTTACGTTATGATAAAGGGGAGGTGCGGTTAAGGGCATTGAATTAAATATTCTCCAAGGTCCCTTTCAGCTTAAATGTACTTTGATTCTGAAAAAGAACAAAAATTTGCCAACATTGACAGTCCCTAGAAAGAATTCACTGCTTTTATGTCTGTGGCAGACTAATCTTTTGTAAGCATTTTAACTTGTTCATTGATTTACTGAGGAAAAAAATCTTTGTAGAATGTGCATTCTACAATTTCCTATAATCAGATTATTATCCATAATGCCAACTCTGTTTTTATAGTTATTCAAGATTTATAAGGCTTGTTGTGAACAGTTTAGTCATCAGAACCAATCTATAGCAGATGAAAGAAAAAAGATTAAAATGAGGCTGCAGAATTGTAAGTGTTCTAGCCAAGATCACTTAAGTTTGTGAATGGGTGGAATCGGTACATGGGGAACTCTCTGGAAAAGGTTATTATTGCAGTCTCAAAGGAAGGATCATCCTGACATAATTAAATAGTTATAAAATATATTTTATAAAATTATATTATAAAATTATATATATTTCTACCATATGTACTAGAAATTTGTTTGCTTTAAAATAGTTCGACATAATTGGCATGATTAAATAAGTACATTTCTGTTATCAAATAAATAATGATAAAGAAATTCAAAACTGTGTAAGTCTACCCCCAAAATAGAAGACTTGTCAATGATGGTAAAAGAGATTGGGTATCAATGAACAGTGCAAGAAAAACCTCATTCAGCCTGTATCTCATATGCATTGCTGCCCAGTTAAAAAGCACAATCATTCTTGGAAATTTTAAGTCACTGTGTTCTCAAGATGTGAGATGCTCACTGCTATAAATTTCCCAAGAAAAACTTAGTGCACATGAAGAAGAAAGGAGGAATTGACACTGTGAATGGTCATGCTGCCGGTTAGATGAGGAATGTGAAGCTGTAGGGTATGTGGTAAACACACTTCACACTGATAATGCCCATACTGTCCAGGTTACCATAAGATCTGAACTTGCAGGTCAAGTACAACTGTCTCAAAACATGTTTGTGGTTCCTTTGCTTCATTTGAGAATGCAATTTAGAATCCTCCTTGTCCTTCACCTGTTTTATTGATGTTTCTGATCATCCTACATTTATTAAGAGAATCTCCTCCTCTCTCACATGCATGTTACTCCTTGAACAGTTAGTTCTGCTGTGGTGAGATTACTGGGGGACTCAGATGATACTGTCTTCTTGGCAGATCATTACTGATCTACTGATTACTGAGGTCTGTAGGTCTGGAGAATAGTGTCCATTTAGTTCTTTTCTCAGCTGGCCGTTCTTTACGGTAGGTCCTGCACTGTCCTAGTACATTTTACCAGACTTCATGCATCAAAACTCTTACCCAAATGCAAAACAAGTGACTCAGAGAGAAATCCAGCAGAATAAATAATGTCCAGAGTGTTTTTGAAATGATGCTGAAGAGCACCCATTGACTGAGAATGCATTGTTCATCCCACTAACTCTGATTACATATACATATGTAAAATATGCATTTAATGTGCATTTCTATAGTACAAAATGGATAATATACTGTAATATATTAGTCTATTAGGTAATATCAATACATAATGTGTTAGCTATATATTACCAAATGTACTATCTTTATGATACATGAATATTTATAAATATTTAATATATTTTTATCCTGAATAATACACTTAAAGATACATTTAAATATTATATCAGAAGTGTGTAAATATATTTAAAATACATAAACCGTAAAGTATATATTTGTATATGTTTGTTTAAATACATATTTTTCAAGGTGTTTTTGTTTTCGTGCTGGGGCTTGAACTAGGGTCTTATTCTTGCCATAGGCTCTACACAGGCCCATTTTCAGTTATTTTATATCACTCAAATTATCAAATGTACATTTAATTTTTACTGGGTTTTGATACCATGAATTAGGGTTCTGAATTATTGCTGTCATTTTTTTGTGCCAAAAATTGGTTCATTTACCCTACTCAGATATTTAGTCAAATGTTATTCTGAATGTTATAATGTGAACATTTTTGGATGAGACTAGTTTTGTAAAAAAAATTTTAATTGCCATAAATTAAATGCATTTCACATATACAACATAATTTTGAACTATAAACCCATTGTGGAATGTCCAAAGCTAGCTTCTTAGCATATATGTTATCTCATATAGTTATCACTTTTATGGTGAGACATTTTAATATCCACAATTTTAGAATCTTTCAGGAATATAATACAGTTGACCCTCTGTTTTTGTGTGTTCCACATCCCTAGATTCAATCAGCTCTTCATGAGAATTCTTTTTTCTTAAATCATGTCTGTACAGATCATGTAAAATCTTCTTCATCTTAGAATTCCTTAAAAAGCATAACAGCTACTTGCATCACATTTACATTGTCCTAGGAGTCATAAGTAACCTAGAGACAGTCTAAATGTATGAGAGATATGTACGTTATGCCAAATACTATGCCATATTATATAAGAGATCTGAGCATCTGCAAATTGCTATCATTGTGGGTCCTGGAACCAAAATCCCCCATAGGTACTGAGAAACAAAACTGTGTTGTTAATTACAGTCACCATGTAGCAAAACAGATTTCTTGAACTTACCCCCACTGTCTAACTGATAGGTTATCACGTGTGCCCTGAACCAGCCTACCCAAAACTCCATGTTTTCCTGGACTGTTCCACTGCCCATGCCTCCCTTCCCCAATTTTAATTCTCTTGATGCTTCAAACCTGCTGTTCTTCACTCACTTTATTCTTCTATTTGTTTATTTCATTTCACTTAAAATATATTTATAAAAATACATATGTATTTATATGTATATATTGCATGCATAGACTAGGTATGCATAGAATCTTGAAATATGATAAATTCATAAATTTCATCTTTTTATATTATTTTGGTTTTTCAGAAAGTAAATAAACAACCCAAATACTCCTGAGACCCTCTTTGAGCTTCAGTTTCATCCCATTACCCTTCTTCCTCACCAGACCCAAGTACTACAATAAAGTTCTTGCCTATTCATATAGAAATTTTTCTTTTTTAATTGTATACAAATGTGCACATACATAGATATGCACCCTTACGTAACACTGCTGTATGTGTTTCAACTATATAAAAATAATATTTTATTCTACAGATTTTTTGTGCTCAACATTATGTTTTTGATGCTTGTCTCAATTGATATATTATATATATATAGATATATAGATGTATTGATATATAGAAATATAGATATATATCACTACCTCATCACTTTGAATTAGAAAGTTGTGTCCCACAGTTTGCATGTACCATGTTCTATTTATTTATCTATTAATAAGCACCGATGTTATTTCCACTACTCTTGTAAACAATGCTGCAATGATTATCTTTATATATCTATTCATAAGCATTCATGTGAAAGTTTAACTAGGTTTGTATCTTAAACATCACATATTTGTATTAGCAGTTTTAGTCGATATTGCCAAATTACTCTTCAAAATGGATGCACCGATATACACTGCCACCATCAGTGCCGGAGAGGTCCTCGTCCTCGCAACATCTTATATTATCAACTCCTTAACTTTTATACCTTGTGCTTTATAAAGTTGAAATTGAATATTGTGTTGCACATGCATCCCCGTCATTATACATCAAAACTCAACTCATGGATCCTCTATGCCTGGGCACTTTCCTCCTTTGTATTCCCATACACAACTCCAGCAGCACACTTAAAACAGTATCTTGAATCGCCTGCTTTCCTTCTTGCCTATCCTTCAGACCATGATCTCATCAAGAACTGGAATATATTCTTACTTCCCTTTGAGTTACCAGATTATTCAATAATGAAAAGTACATGGATATGGAATCAAAATATTTTTATTTAATCAAACTAAAATATAAGCGTAAATATTTCCAAAACTCAAACAGATTTGTATCACACTTGATGGAAATTCCTGAATGACAGAGAAAAGTAATGTTAGGGTTGACTATGAGATCCTTGGCTTTATGTAGCCCATCGCACACACTCTGTCTTTATACTTGAAAAGAGAATTGATCCAGAAAGTCATGAAGACCTAGAAGTTGGAGAGATTACAAAAGACTACTGATAAACATCATATCTATCAGTCTAAACTTTCATTTAAAGAGGTTTCTACTAAATGTTAGAGAGCCCAGTATGGCACTCAGTACCCATATTTTGATATGCACTTCGGGTTAACTCTTTAAAGTTGAATTAGATATAAGGATTTTTTTGATTAAATAAGCTGATATATGCAAGTCCTTTACACAGTGCCTAGAGAGTGAGCAAATGTACCAGGTGCTCACTGCATGATAAAGTACCTTGAATCATTATCACTGGTATTGCAGCTTGATTTTGATTTTAAAGGGAAAAAGAAGAGTCTATTTTCTCTCTTATATTACCAAACTGAGCTTTAACTTACAAGGAATCAGTTAATAAGGAAATTAACAGAGATCCTTTCCTGATCTCATTTTCTTTTTTAAAATCGTCTGACTATACAATAGATATTGGCTTCAATTCATAACAGGTTACAGTATATATGCCTCAGAATTACTTTTTAAATGTAATTTGCCAATGGCCCTAGCACACTAGTCAACATTTTTAGTAATGCACAACTTTCGCTCACAACATACCCCAGATAATTTTTAATTCAATTATATTTATTTAATTATGCATTAGCTTCCTAGAGCAGGTTGTGAAAAACAAGCACAACAAACTGGTTGTTAAATCAATAGAAATTCAATTTCTCACAGTTCTACAGGGTAGAGATCTCCAATGTGGGTGTCTGCCATTCCCCACTCTCCAAATCCTCTAGGTAAGTATACTTCTCAAGCTAATTTTTCCACAAATGTCCACCTTTTTCTCTAATGACATTGAGGACATTTGAAGTACTTTCCATGCCCACTCGTTCAACCCAAAGGTATTTGTGACAGAAAATCAACATTATGCAATCAGTAGCAGCAATGATAACAAATACTTCTTCAGTATTTACTGCAAATGTCATCTATTAATACCCCTCAGAGTATCATGTAACAATTCTAAGTAGTACAACTGGAATACAACCAAATGGTTAGGATTTTGAGATCTGGCTTTCTGTGTCCATATTTTATAATCAAAACTACTTTGTTGCGTATTAAACATTAAGAAACTATTGATAGGGCCAGAGATATAGCTCAGTGGCATAAGCATCTACCTGGCAAGCACAAGGTCCTAAATTCAATTTGCAGTACTAGAAAAAATAAATAAATAAAGAACTATTGATATTCAACTCTTCTGCAAAATGTTCAGTCTAGTACATGATTCTGCATTTGAAGAAATAGATATGCAGGTTGTATACATATATAATAAAGATATTTAGTTTTTAGTGTTCCATACTTTTCAATAGTATATTTTTCCAAATGGAAGGTGACATTTGCTATCAAAATTACTACAAACGACAGTTAGCTCATCAAATGAGTGTGTTAGCCAGAAATTTCCAGTAAGTGAAATTATTTGCTAAACAACACTGGAGACATGGCAGGCATACTCAGCCAGCTGGCCAGGATGACCCTGATCCTTTTCAATATTACTTCATTCTTCTTAATGTGATTTTATTTTATATTGTCATGAAAAGAAACATACGCCTCAGGTGGCATAAAATTGCTAACCCAGTTTACAAAGGAAAGGAGAAGTTACCCATTGGGAACCAGGGACTGCTTCACAGCTTTTACTTACATATACTACATAATCTAGTGAATTGGCGTGCCTTCACTTGTCTTTGAATGTTGAAAGACCAAATAATAGAATGGTGAAAAGAAAAAGTCCAAGGAACAAATTCTAGCACTTTCCTTTAACTGGGTGGTTCAATATTCGACTTAACGGCGTTTCTTCTTCTTCACAGATCTAACATATTTTAGTGCTAAGATCCTATGGTTTTATGGACATGCTTAACAGTGCTTCACCTCAAGGAGATACTGTTAAAGGGAAGACATTTTTGCCACCAAAAAATACATGGATTCTAATGTTAAACTCAACCTACAATTAGGGCCACAGTCAAGATATTTAGTCTTACTGGATTCCAATATTCTTATTCATAAAATGGTATTCTTAACAGACTGTGTTCCCTCAAATTAACATGTTGAAATTCTATCCACAGTGTGACAGTATTAGGAGGTAGGGCCTTTGGTAGTTTATTAGGTTATAAGGACAAATTCCACATGAATGGGATTGATGCCCATGTAAGAGCAGACATGAAGAATGTCATTTCCTTTCTGTCATGTGAAAAGAGGAGAAAGTGCTGCCTATGAAGAGAGAAGCTGACCTTCACCAGACTTGAAGTCTAAAGTTCATTGAGTTCAGCCTCCAGAATTATAAGAAAAATATATTGTTCCAGTTAGCTAGTCTGTGGAATTTTCATTACAACATTTCAAATACATTAAGACAAAAAAAAAATTGTTCCAGTTAATTCCAATGCCTAGATTACAAATTTGATGTATTTATTTTAGATTTATTTTTAACAATTGAGCCATGAAATTGTACACACAGAAATTTTCCCAGATAAAAGGAAAGAAGACCTGTTACTACATTGGGTTGCCTACAATTTGCTCCGAAAAAAAATTTGGGTTAAGTGAATTAGGTAGAAAGCAACTTAGTCCTACAACTGAGTAAAATAAAGACCCAATGCTACCAGTACTGCTCATACCTTTAAAATCTCTAGCATCATGGTTTGTACAAGCTATCAAACTTTTTAATGATCATGTCACAGTCTAAGTGAAATTTATTTTCTAGACTTGTATGAAAGGTTTCTAAATGATTTTGGCAGATGAATTTAAATATTTAACCTCTATTTTTGCAAGTTTTTCCTAAAATTGCTGTTGATTTGGGGGGTTTCTATGTTAAGAAATGAAAAAGAATACTTCAAAATTTTGATGGCAGAATGTAATGCCAAATGACACCAAGGTTGGATTTTACATTTAGCTGCATTTGCATTTAGATCAATGCATTTAGAGATATGCATTATTCTGTATACTTTCACCTGAATAAACATGTTGTACTGCATAATGAGAAATTTTAGGTCATAAATGTTGGCCAATTTGAAAGCATGTGATTTAATAAAATGTGTCTATTTTAAAGAACCCTCTGGATGCTCAAAAATAAGGAAAACTGTTAACTCATCTTAATTCACAATATTTGTTTTGTTTTATTCAATTGGCAGGTACAACCTTCATTATGCACAACAAACACTTTGAAATCTATAATAAATTTTGTTTATTGCCTCTTTATATTGGCTAAATATAGATTATGTACAGAAAATGATTTTTATAGCTAGGAGAATATATAATAACAGAGAAAAGTTCCCTAGTTAGGAACCAGAAGGTTAGATTTTCTTTCTCTGGAAAAAAAGTGATGATCAAAATGATTTATGTCTAACTGCTCTAACTTTTGATTTAGGACTTTAAAACAATAGACTCTTTATCATTCATATGCAGGGACAGTGCACTTACTGATTGTCTTTGATTGTTAGGAGAAGTTACTGTAGGATGGGAACAGGAAAAAGTCAGTTTGCTAGTTCAGACTGTTTTTCAATAAACTAACATTTCTGAATTTTGCTGCCTTAATTTTCCCTCATTTTCCTGATGTAACTTTCAATGTATTAATGAAACCATGCAATCTTGTGGTTTCTGAAAAATGCTTTAACTTGTAATTTTAAAGGGAGAAAATTTTCATATGTGGTATGTTTTATGCCCCACGGGTGGCAAGACGACATTGCATAGCTTTCAGAGGTAAAGAAACTAAAGTTGGCTGAAACAGGGCAGGACACAAAGGCATACACTGATACTAAATGATGGAGTTAAGGCAGCTCAGGAGTCACCTTTCCCATTGCTGGGACATAATGCTCAACACCCAAGCTTTAAAGGAGAAAAGGTTTAATTTGCCTCATGTTTTAAAGGGTATCAGTCGATGGACAACTGGCTCCAAGGCAGAAATATCATGGCAGAAGAGAATGGCTGAACAAAGATGCTTAGTTTATGGTGACTAAGATGTAAAATATAGTCACCCTCTAAAAATGTACTTATTTTTCTTAGCAATTGTCACATTCCATAAGCTCCACAATGGACTTACAATTTTTCCATCTAATATTTCTGTTTAATCCAGTGAGATGGCAAGTCTTTAGGTCAAAGTGAAAGACAAATATTCAAGTTCGTTTTGTCCTGTTTGAAATAATGAGTTTGGTTGACTTGATTATGTTACTACTACCACTTGAAGAGCCACTACAAACCAAAGCTGGTTGTCTTGTGCTTCAGTTTTGGTAAAGCACCCATGCCTGCATGTCTTAACTAGGGTTCCATGAAAAAAATTAAACCTTTCAAAAAATAACTTGAGTAACTTCTCTCTGTTCCTCTAAAGATAGTGCAAAGCTATTCAACAGCCGTTCTGTTATAATCACCAGATATTCTACTTTGATCTGTTGTTTAAATCACATGCCGTTGGATAGCTTCCCTTGTAAGATGGAAAGAAACTGGCATTTTACTTAAGTAATTAGCTACAATTTATATAAACTGTGTCTTTATATTACTTCTAATTATAACAACTAGCTTTCCCGTGTATTTGAGGACTGAAATGTGCATTCAAGTAATTAGACAGACATTATCAAGTGACTTCCATTCTCCTTTTGAAACTGAGAGAAAAAAAATAGTTGGTGGTGTTTATACATTAAACATGAATGCTAGGTTTGGATAATTATATCTGTTCATATTTTTAAGCTCAGAGTTTACCCTTTCTCTACCAGATAATACACCACACTAGATTAGTTTACAGACTGTGCAGAACTGAGGCAGCCGAAGACCGTCTGGATAAACTGATAGCAGCGGTGCTCAGTGGACTGATGATTGATGGATGCCTAATCACTGCTTCTATGCAGGTCAAATTTTCACTCCCCTAAAAGTCTTCATATCTCAAGCATTTTGCAGTTTTTACAGCTTTCTGATTAGCTACTTTTAAAAAAATCTTTATCATAAAATGTTTCTAGGACCCAACAGCTGGTGCTTGCTGGCTGAAAGAACGAGCAGGAAGACAATGTGTTCATAGGATTATGGAACAGGCTGAGAGAAGAATTTATGCAGAGTTTTATAAGCTTAGTCAGGCAGAAAATAGATTGGGGTGCACAGAGCAAATAATGTGTCATTCAAAGCTCAGCTTACAGCCACCGCCTCCGTAATATAGGAGCAACTGTTGGCTGTTCTCGCTCCTGCAACTTCAACTGTTACCTCGAAGTTTCAGCGAAACAGCAGAAGCAGGCTGCACCAAAATCTTACCATCCAATGGCTTTTGTTGTTTGCCTGTCAAAATCAATCAAATCATAACTCTGTTCTCTACCTTGACCACCATACACATATGTATGTTGACAACTTAGAAACCTGCAGTAATAGCCAACACTCAAGCACTCTAATAACTGAGATGTGCTGAAGAAAAATGGATCATCTCTAAGAGCGAGGTGCATCCTCTGATCGCTACGACTAGGCCCTGAAGCCATTCGTCAAAAGCTCTCATTTTCAACAAGCTCCCTGGCTGCTCGTAACGTCACCTTCCTTTAATGAGCCCCCATATGTCACTTGCAATTCATCAGAGTGCTCTACAATCCCCTAGATTGCATGGTGTATTTCAAGCTTCTAATTTGGACCCTATCAGAACATGTCTAGTTAGCTGGTTGGAAATGACAATCATGTTTCTTTTGTATCATTGTTAAAAATCAGGTTGTTGGTCTGGCTGAGTTCTGTCAGCAAGCGCTTTCACTCAGTTCATCTGTTTGTTCTTTCTGTTGATTACCTTGATTCTGTTGGAAAAGCAAAATTATTGTCATAGGTGATTTTTACCGAGTGTTCTGAATGGCACTCTCATGGGCTATGCTTACTGACAAGCTATTATGAAAATATATTCATATTTTTCACTGGTATTTTTGAGACTCAAAGATATTTGTCGTTCCTTCTAAAATGTGACTTGCCTCTCCCCACCAAAACATGCTGGGGAAAAAGCAAAAGGGAAGGATCTGGAGAAAAATTTTAAAACGTAATTACTGTACATTTTCCCTAAGCAGTGAATGACTTGAAGTTCCTAGTGTAGTCAGGCATAAGCATTTGATAGGCCTTGAAAAATTCTGAGTGTATATCCACTCTCTAAAATACAGCACTTTTTAAATTTAAATTTTATTTTTTTATTAGGACAAGTTTACCACACGTAACGATCACATTCATCATCAGGAATTTGTACCTGCACATAATATATCTTAATTCTTCTTTTTTCCCTATTCCCCTCCCCTCTCTTCAACCCTTTATTTCCTCCCCATTTAAACTGCAGCATTTATTTAACAATGTCCTTATTATTCAGTTAGACACTCTTGTGACAGTTGGCCCGGCCCTGAAGAGAAATTCCTGAACTGGTTAGCAGCATTGACAAAATGAGTAAGTAACAAATGCACCTATAGTTCACATACGCTTAGGAGTCAGCAAGAAATCTCATCTCACCCCGTTTGCCCCAGAAATGTCCTCAAATGCACCAGGCCAAGAGGCAGATCAGATATTCGTGACAAATAAACATGTGCCACTTACAGGGATCAATGACATCTGACCCCAGCAAACGTGTGTGTGTGTGTATTCTTCTCCACACAAAGCACAGACAGAAGATCAATTAGCAAAACCTTCTATGACATGCTTAATAGTTTCAGATGGTATTTAGCCTTAGCAACCCTTCCCTGTTTTTCCTTAGCAACTCTGGTCTAAATTTTACTTTCTATCTAAAACTGAAAAAACCTACTAGAAGTTCATGTTGTCCTGTTAATAGCAACTTTTGAAAACTTTCGTCACTTTCGGGGGACAATTTGAGGCACACAGTTATTCCATTAATACATAAGGGAAATGTTAGCTTTATTTAAATGGGATTCTCACTGTGCACTAAAGTCTAAGATTAAAGTTTTAGCTTTTCTGCTGCTCATTTTTCCTATGTCTTGCAAAGCATTGGGAGTGGGACCATCTTTCTTTCAAAGATAGGATGATACATTCTCCCTGCAAATTTAGTTGAAAGTGAAGGACTCACAAGCATCATTGCCTTAGCTGAGGTGAAGGAGAAAAACAGAGAGTTTATGGTGACCTGGAAGTCATCCTGATAATGAAATCCTACAGAAAAATTGAATTCAGTATTGTTTAATGAAGATGACATATACCTGAAGATGGGTGACATAAACTAACACAGGTGCTTCAGAACTCTTTAATGTAAAATGACATAACATTGATTGCTAAAAATAACACAATTAAGATAAATCAAATTGTAAATAAAAACTTCTCAAAGAGAATTATTAATTGCTTCTCAACAACATGGGATAGTGCCACAGTGTTCATCTATCAGGATGTATGAGGTTGCTGTGTTTTAGATCTCAGCCACAAGACATTAACTCTAGATTGACAAAGCAGAGGACCAATTTGTTGTAAACTCACTGTGAACTCACAGCACTACCATAAGGACTAGAGAACTGGGCCCTAAAATGTTCAGGAATATACGAAGGTGGATAACAACAGAATTGCCTTTAAATTCAGACTACAATTTTAGTCATTTTAGGAGGCTCCTATTGGTAACCCGAGTCTTGGATGTCCAGCTTACATTCTCTGCCACTACTGAGGTCCCCATATTCAACACTGAAGCTGTTAATGGCTACGAAGTAACCACTCATTGATTCCTGACTAAAGTTCAGAGGATCGGCTGGGTCTAGGTCATGTTTCTATGCATGAGTTACACAGGAGGCTCAGAATCAAGTACCTGGCATTTTCAATGCCTCTAGAAAATGAGCAATAGAAAATGGGTTATGCCTCCCTCTGAGGTTCCTAAGATGCATCATTCCCTAAAGAAGGAAGAAGATTCTTATGTAACTCAGTGATAGGCTGTTCTCCAGGGACAAAATCAAGACGCTGGTGATTCTAACTTCTCAACTAGCTGCTGCAGTCCTGCCTGCCTGGCATAGTTTTCTGTTTAATCTAGTGACAGTACCCCAGTTCCTTTGGGGACCTGTGTCTCTCATACTCCAAAGATGAGTGGGAGGTGAGTTGTCAGTCTTCCTAACCCACTGCTCCCCAGAATGATTCCAGTTAAAGTTGTCCAAGTACCAAACTCTCATCCTAATGGTCAGTTCAGGGGTTTTCTTATATTTTCAGAACCCCTTTACATTTTTCCTCAGGGTGTTGCTTGCTAAAAACTGATAGGAGTTCTTTTACTTCTTCAGTTACAAGATAGTAAGGATAAAGCATAGAGCTACTGGAAGCTTTGGTACCAACCACTTGGAGACAATCAGCCTGAGAGAATAAAACCACCACGTAGACTCACGCAAAGATGAGAGATGGGGAAAAACCATAATGGTGTGGAGTCTCTATCTATACTCACCCAATGCCATAGCCATGTGTAGTTTGGTTAAATGAATAAACAAATGTCCCCTTTCAAGCTCAAACCACAACCAACTGGATTTCTTTCACAGAGACAGCCTTCTAAGAAATATATTGTTCCTTTTCTGTCAAAACTGAGACATAACATAACTTGTAGTTTAGAGATTTCTTGCTCAAACAATCCTAAAACAAATGTAAACTTTTATTTTTTCTAAGGAGTAAATGCAGTTGAACAGGAGATTAACTAGGATTCAGAAATCTTGCCCATTCCTCCTAAATCTGCTACCAAAAAGACCTGTGGTCTTGAACACAGCACGCAGTGTTTTCTAAGATTGCTGGACTCCACTTGTGTAATGAGTCGTTACATGTCTTAGAGCTGCCTTCTAGTACTAACTTTCTGGGATGAGAATTTCCAAGTAACTTCCAGTTGTGAATGTTTACTCACTTGAGTTCATACCTCCTATTCCAGTTCTATTTCCTTGTTTAATAAAATGAAGAGAAAAACTAAAAAATCATTTGTGTATTAGAGAATCCTTCTTTAATATTTCCATACATACAAGGAAAGGCAGGTCAAAAAATTGTGTTTAAATTTAAAAAAATTATGGTAAAAATCATATTGTCACTGATCCTCTTCAAAACTCTCCCCCTTTCTTTGAACACAGTAAGCCTAGTGTTCTTATCACTTTTTGAAACAGCTCTAAAAGTCCTCTTTCATAAGTATCTTTAGGAAGGATCGGAGATGTTCAGTTAATGCTGGTGCCAAGTGGCATCCAACGGAAAGGCAGGCTCATAAAAACATTAAAAGGTATCTTCACCCACTTCATTCACTTGATTTGAGACCATGAGACTTCCGGCCCTACCCCAAACTCAAAATGACGATGAAAGGTAAACTTTTTGAATCAATTCAGGACATCAGAGCTGTCGTGACAGCACAACCAAAGACATGGAAAAACACTTCCAGAACTGCTTCAGAAACTTACCAAGAAGGATGAGATGAATGTGTTCAAAGTGAGGGGGAGTACTTTGATGGAGATTAATGGCATGTGTATATTTTATTGTAATCAAAATTTTATTTATTTATTTATTTTGTATGTGTGTCTTTTTGAGACAAGGTTTCACTATGTAGTTCAGGCTGGCTGTGAACTCACTTTGTAACCCAGGCTGACTTTGAATTCACAGCAATCCTCCTGCCTCAGTCTATCAAATGCTGGGACTATGGGCATGCACCACCATGCCTGACTGTAATCAATATTTTAAAACTTAAACATTAATCATGTTTTTATCACACTTCATATTTCCAAATATCATTATTCATTAAAATTTCTATTTTCTAGCAATATGATGCATTAGTAAATATCTTTTATGAAACAGCCACCATCTGCGTAATAGTAAATTAAGTGCCATAAAGTTATACTTTGCCATCTAAGGGTTTTCAATCTGGATGAGAAGACAGGTGCAATCAGAATATTTACAACCCAAAATCAGGTCTGCACCCTAGTCCTTGTGTGAGGGAGTAGGACCAGCTCTACTCCTGAGGCTAGGAATATCTCACTTAGTATTAAAAATAGTAAGTGAAAGCTTTTCAGAGGTTTTAAACTCCTAAAGAATAGGCCTCAGCATGCCACATTAACTATAAGTACACTCTCTGTTTTAGGTTGAAATTTCCTTGAGTTTGGCTTGAAGGGAACATTTAATTCTTTTCAATGTTTTATTTTAAACATATTATGACTATGATTATGCTGATGTTATAGATAACCTTCTATTCTGTTCACATTTTAGAAATTCTAAAATATATTCCTGCTGCAGTGAATCCAAACTACAACATTTAAAATAAGTACAAAACCAGTTTTGAAAAAAAAATTTTCAAGAACTGTTATTTATGAACATCAGGCCATGATAGCTCTGATTTTTTTATGCAAGAGTATGGTTGGGTATGTAAAGTAGCTGGCTAAGATTCTATACTCTACTATAAATGCTCAGAATTTGTTTTAAAATTTTACACCTTTAAAATCTCTAGGATTTTCTAACTTAATCAGTGTGTATTAAAGAACAGCAGTACACCTTGGTGGGAGGAAGAGATCAGGACATATGGTGTTGCTTTCTTAAGCCTGGCACCAGAAGACTTGCCAGGCAGTATATGTCGTGTGAAAACGCCAGAGTGTAAAAGTATTTGAGTCTGAGCACCTGCTTTCCAATTCTGGCTCTGCTAACAAATTACCCTTTCTAAGCCTCCAAATCCACCTTAGTGAAAGTACACAGTTGAATTTCAGAGCTTTTGAATGGACTGGAAAGGTTAAATGTCACTTCTTTGGAGCCTAGCTCAGAGTGGATGCTCAATAAATGTTAATTTTCTCCCCTCTGTCTGAATTTTAACTTCCTCATCTGTAAAGTAGAGTTTTTTTTTAAAGCTGTCAGAAAGAAAAGATGCCCTGAAAATTCCAGTGTCATACAAAGATGGGCTGACCTCAGTCCGGCATCGTGGCGCACACATTAGTCCCAGAATTCTTGGAGGCTAAGGCATGATGATTGCAAGGTTGAGTCCAGCTTAAACAACTTAGTGACCTACCTAGAAGGAAATTGCTCAAAATTTAAAACAAAATTCAATTCAATTCAATTCAATTCAATTCAATTCAATTCAATTCAATTCAATTCAATTCAATTCAATTAAATAAGCTGAGGACGTAGCTCAGCATGGAGGTCCTTCTTTCAATACCCAGTATTGGGGAGAAAGATACACTGACCCCAAACAGGCCTAGATGAAGATACACTGGGGGGTGGCAGCCACAGCCAACAGGTCAACCCACGAGTTGCCTTTCAGATACACACAACAGTAAACAAATAAACAACAAACAACTGACTTGAAAGGTTATGGGGTGAGTGTAAAATCAAGGAAAGTTGGGCAAATGTGCAGGGGTCTGCAGGCACTTTCTGTAAAGGGCCAGTTAGTAAATATTTCTGGCTTCACACCCACTCAGTTCCGATCATGACCGTGCCTGCTCAACCCCAATATTGCGGCAGAAACAGGCACACAGGGTGTGGAAATGAGGAGCAATGACGGTGCTCCATGAAAGCTTTCTTTACAAAAACTGGCAGGATGGTGGGCTGTATTTGGTGCCAGGGACTTTAGCTGTGTCCCTCTGGATACAATGATCAGAGTCACCAAGATGAACATGCCACACGTGCCTCCCTTCATCGCAGGATTAGATCTGGTCTGGAGCTAATGGTCCTCATCTCTGATGAGTGAGGTAGGAGTTCCTTCACTCCCAGTGCTGTACTTATGTTTCCAGGGCCGGTTAACTTTCCTCCTGATCAGCACATTCTCTTGCACATGTGAATAACTTCAATTCTGCTCCTGTTTAGGTCTTACCCTGTAGTCCATTCTGCCTGTTCAAGGTGTAGCTTTATATAGCTATGCCTTTTTATTTCTCATTGTATAGAATTTATATAGCTATGCTTGAATTCTTTGCTTTGTAGTTTAACTCTCAGAAAACACTCTTACCTTATTTCAATATCCTGGGACTTTTAACTTCATCCTGTACAAGTAATACCCTGAAAATACAGCAACAGCTTCTAAAAAGTATGTGATAATAAAGTTGTTTTTTTTAAATCCTCCTTGATAGAGAAAACTTTTAAAATAAAAGTGAGAATAGTTATCACTCACATCGAACAGACATTGAATTAGTCTCACTTGAAGTGAAAACATCATAATTTGTCTACATGTTCAGTTCTATCACAGTCTGTTCTCTATTTGGAGACGGCGGTTTTTTGAAAGTATTGCAGTGTACAGGCGAAGAACTCTGCTGCAAGAAAGTAAAATGAGTACAAGTGGAAGTAATGAAATGCAACAAAGCCTCCAGCCTAGACCAAATGGCCCTGCAGTGGGGCACCAGCAGGCCACCCCCATTCTGCCCCTTACCACACTACCATATGCCCCAAATAATGACTTCTGATTTTCTCCCTTCCTTCCCACCCTTACTTTTTTTGATCTCTTATTCACCCTACAGTGTGTGATTACTTGGAAATATTACTCATCCTAGAGGATTTTATATATAGATAAGAGAAAAGGGGCTGAAAATGTAGGAAGGGAATGAATATACATTTAACGTTTGCAATGGGCTTTCATTTCTTATGTATTTTATTAATCTCAATCATGTAACCAAATTTGTGAAGTCATTCCAGTTTTATAGGTAATAAAACTAGTTTCTAAAAAGTTAATTGATTTTTCCCAAAATTATTGTGTCTGAGACCAGATGCAAAAAACACACGCACTTGCCCCTGAGTTCCTGCTCGCCTTATCCCAGACTGGTTCTCATTGTACTCTCAAATACCCTAAAATCAAACCTCCTAAAATTTGGCTTCAAGAACAAGCCAACTTGTTCCACTCCTCCTAGCTTAATTGAATACTTAATCCTCTCATGATCTGTGGATTTCCCAGTGGTCATTTTTGCTAATCAGTCTTCCTCTAATACCTAATAAATCTTTAAAAGAAGGGGAAAACAAAGGGAATCATTCCAAGGGTATTTGTATGTTAAGCCCTCAATTATGGAATAAATCAGTGTCTTCTGATGAACTCTGAGAGTTCAGTTAGCAGATGGGAAAATAAATTTTAGAACAGGAAGTCCTCTTCAGAACTGAAGTTATATCTTATGCTCCATGCTTGAGCAAAGTAGCCCTGCTCTCTATTATATTTATAAAACTTAATAACTTCGGAAAACTTCTCCCAGGAGAAGTTAAAATGAATCATTGAATCATTAAGGTCAACTCACTCACACAAACTATTATCTATATATACTCTTTTTCATTCTATTTTAGTCTACCCTCATACTCTTCATGCGATGAAATGACACACAAATGTACAAGTCGAAGAACTTTTGGTAAACTAGGTATACTCCTCAGGCTTTACTTTTCTTACCCATAAAAATAAAGAAATTAGGTTAAACAGACTATATGATTTTTTCCCTCTTGGATATTCTAGGTTGGCTTTATCCTAAGATATACATTTTGCTCTAAATTTAAATACAGGTATGAGATACAAGATTAATTAATTCCTGATATTAACAGGTTTATTACAGGGATATTCCACTGTGTAGATGATACTTTATTTTTATCTGAGTACACAACTTTATAGATTGTCTGTGGGAGCTTAAGTCTTTGTGCATTAGTGTTCAAACCAATTTAACTTTCATCTTCAAGGAGAGTTGGAAGCTTCACAGTTCTTTAAAGCATAAGAAAATTCTAAATGGCCGAAGTTGTTGATTCAGGCTGTGGTCATGTCTCTTTGTTCTTGTGAAACATGGATGGCTTCAACCAAGAGGCATGTTGGGATTTTATCGAGAGAGGGATATCTGTTTAAGAAGTACAAATTGGCGACTAATAGGAGAGGGAAAAGAGAATTCAGCGTAACTTTCATTCACCATGAATGAATGCCCCTGTGCTAGAGATACATAGAGATACCAAACTCATCTGTATTTCTGCCTAGTATCTTTGTCTTCTCCTTCCCAGCTAGGGCGCTTCCTTGTATTTCATGTCAGTTTCCTCTACTAACATCTGATGTTAGAATGGTTCATTAGATTACACTGCAATTCATGAACTGTAATAGAGGTGTTACTATTAACTAAAATCCATATTCCCTTCAGATTTTCTTATTTTTTACTTAAAATCTCATCTCAGATCCCAAATCATGCTTAGTAATCATATATGTTTAGACTTCTCTTGGCTATTCACACCCCCATTTTTTAATTTTTTTTTTAAATTTTTATTGATTGATTGATTGATTGATTTTTTGCTGCACCGGGAATTGAACTCACAACCCCGCGCCTGTCAGACAGGCACTTAAGTCAGTGAGCCAAACCCCCGGTCCTGGTTTTTTGAGGCAGGGTCACACTGTGTAGCTCGGGTTGGCCTTGGGCTCATGTTGTAGCCCAAGCCGCCTCGAACTCACAATGCTCCTCCTACCTCAGCCTCCTGAGTGCTGGAATTAAAGGCGTGCGCCACCATGCCCGGCTCCCTCATTTTTTTAACAAGCACTTTTCTTTTATCTCAAGACCTTTGCTTGCTTATTCTATTTGTATAATCTGTCTTAAATTTTAATTCTATTTAGCAGAACATTAATTATTTACTCCATTGTTTAGAAAACACCTTGGAAATCCCTATTTTCCATACAAACTGCCAAGATTTTTTTGTTTTGTTTTGTTTTGTTTTTTGCTTGTAAGGGAACTTGCAAATAATGAGGACAGTCTTACCCAGGGGCCAATGAAAATTTATGATTTGATAACCAGGACTTTTTTTGTATATGGGAAAGTGAATGTTCTTTATTAGTGAGTCAGTCAACTGACACTCTTAAATCTTATTCAGTTGAAGAATAAACTTGTTACCTTTCAAAATAAGTAGGGATATTAGTTGAATGTTTATACTAACACAAGAAAGTAAGACGATTGCATTTAAACAGCCATCATTACTGTTTAAATATCTTACCTCCATCAGAAGAGTGAGAAAAATTCACACCCTTTCAACGCTTCCTGTTCAACAGATTTAAACTAAGTATGATTTTGGGTTTGTATCCAAGACAGGAGAGTCAATAACTCCAGGGCTGTCTTTGACTAATTAAAAAATAAAGTGTCTGGCAGATGCTAAATGAACGATACTGGGTAAGTGCTGCTTGTTGTCTACCACAAGAGTCAGAACGTCATCAGTTCCTGCGGCCCATTCTTTATCTCCATTGTCATACAGAGCATTTAGGCTGAGAATCATGGTGCTCTGCTTATCGAGTTTTGGAAAACTATACATTTAAAAATAATCTCTTGCCAATCCAGAAATCTTCTTCACAAAGGCAGTAGAGAAGGAATATGTTTATTGTTGAATAAGAGTTGGGCCAGAATGTGATGTGTATCAAAAGCCATCTGCTAACAAATTACATACTCAGAAAAAAATGTCACCTGTTTACATACCAAGCAGATACACCCCATCCCATGTGTGTTTCAACATAAATAATAACTAATCCTCCAGTGAGAGGGCTTCAAAGTATTAACACATTGCTCATCCTAACTGGACCTGGGTAATGAAGTTGGCCACCACTTTATCTGTAAGGAATTGAGCGAGTAACAAGATATGATACTAAGGAATTTTACACTGTGGAGCAAGAATGCATCTCACTGAATCAACAATAATATCTCTTTACACAAGCCAATGATTTCTTTTCTCATTCATGCAAAAGTGTTCAGTAAGGTCTCAGACTCTATGTTAGGCTTTATGAAAGTAAATATTTGATAAAATGCAAAAATAAAATCTAACTTCAAGAACTCACCATCTCTGAATCCATACCCCCATGGGCTGCAATAATACCTCAGTTCTCTTATGGGTAAGTCCTCAGAAGTCCCATGTGCCAGAGATGAGCAATCTGAATAACTCTGGCCAGGACTTCATACTGCACCAGACATTGAAATTTCCTTTATGTTTTTTTTAAAGGCATCATATGACTATTCCTGGATGTTGAAGTTATTTTCTGCTAATAATGATTATCCTTAATTGCATGGCCTTCCTGTCCAATGCACTGCATTCCTGACTTTCACAGTGACCCTGTAAGGTAGATATTATTTCTATCCCCATTTTAGAGATGAATATCAGCAGTTGGGATAACTTACCCCAGAATACAGAACCAGGAAATGGAAGAGCTGTGATGTAAACACAAATTTATCTGACTCCAGTGTCTGCATTCACTGCAGTGTAAGTTCAGGACAGGAGTGGAAGACCTCCTCACTACCACCTCAGCTCTCTCTCTTAAGCATCATGAGTGATCTCAGTAAAAAAAAAAAGACTACTTCAAATAAGAATAATTCTCCACATTTGCAATGCACTTCACAGTTGTCATGTCATTTTTTGTGCCTGTGTGTGGTGTTAGGATTCTTACAGCAACCTTGGAAGATAGGCAGGTATTTTAACCTCAAGTTAGGTATTAGAAAACTGAGCTTCACTAAAGTTTAAACAACTTGACCAAGGTCAAACAGCCAGTGAGTGGAAGGACTAGGACTGTTCCAGGGCTCCCAATAACTAGTTCTCTGCATCTTAAAAATGGAGAATCCCAAGCTGGATACTTACCCTGTATACGTATTTCTAACAGAGCTATACAGGTTCCAGGATTTGTGTAGTAGAGTGTGTCCTACTCTGGCTCAAGAGTCAAGGCAGAACAAGTGTTAGTTCTGGCAATTCTGGCTCACCAGGTAATACCCACTTAAGCATGCCTTTGTTCTCCATGTGACTTGTAAATAAAATTCCTTTTGCTTGATAGTCACTGTGGCTAGAGAGAAATGTTTAAGCTCATTCAAGCTTATTTCTGCCTTGCTTCCTGGAAAATTGTGTATGCTACTTACCCCAAATTGTACCCTATTCTGCAGTTTTTATTCAGGTAAAACTAATGGAGTTTCCCCCCCAGAGTGAGGAATGTGTAATCAACCCCATTGTTTGATCTCAATGGGTTATTACAGGTGGGAGAATTGTTATAGTAGAGGCAATTTAGAAAATCAGGTACAATTGACTTCCATCAATTTGCATACTGCAGTCACCAAAGCAAAAAGTCATGGTGTTTCATGTCACAGATAGTGAAGTCATTAAATGAGACCACCTGGGCAGCAAGCCCAAGAGAGAAGTGGGAGGGTGTTAAACAAGAGTATATTCAAAAAGTCTTACCCAATCAAAGCAAGGAAAAATAATTTTGCTAAATATTTTACAATCTCTAGTATTCCCAAACATACTCGTCAAATAATGAGTTGCTTTATAGATTCTTAGGAGGCTGGTCTTATATCAGATATTTGGATTTGCTCTGTTCATAGGTTGTTCTGACAAATCTGTAAAGGTATTTCTTTCAGAGAGGTATGAGATTGATTGGAAAGCTCTCACAGCTGAGTAGCAGGAATCATGATGCTAATACAGACACAAGATTAACATTCCTGATGTCTTGGACAAGTCAACTAATTCTTAGACCTCTTCCCTCCACTGCAGGAGTTTAGATCACATCTTTTCTGAAAGACTTCTCTAGAAATAAAGTTTGACATTTCTAACCCTGTCACACCTTGGGAAATGAATGCATTACATGAAAACACTAACTTGATTCTTGCCTACTTGTTTGTCATATCTATGAACTATATGCCCAATGAGTCCCATGAGAAATGAAGGTCAAGGGAGAACAGAGGGAAAGTGCATAGCTGTCCATCTCAGCATACAAATGCGCCGCCATTAGGAAAGGGTAGGCAAGTGCATGAATACAACAGGTAATGGGTGATTGATTATACCATCTTTGCAGTAAAAGATAATGCAGTCCTTATGCCAATAATAAGTAAATCTACTGGTCAGTGAGGTTCCTTAAAATAGTTTCCCTAGTGCAAAATGGTAACAGAAACATAGGTAGGCTTGTCAGGAAAACACCAACATTATTAAATATCAGCTAGGTTTATAGACATCTTAACTATCTTCAAAGCAATTTTAAAAAGTAAGTAACCTAACTTTCACTTGCAGGAACCTGAGTTTGGTAAGATTAAATACCAGCAAAGTAAAAGCAAAATAAAACAAAACATAGAAAAACAGAAAAACCTACAACATTTTTAAGGGGCAGAACTGGGAATATAAACCCTGTCCTAACATCCCACAATCTCCCCAGCCTAATGCATCACATCTGCAGAAAATGTCAGATACTTTTAGTCATATCCACTTTTTTCTGGCACCCATTTCTCACCCCATCTATGTGCTCCTCTTCAGAGCATCACTTTGCTACACAGCTGTCCGTTTCATCCATTTCAAGTTATTAAAAATGAGGCCCCTCTGTTTTTGTATAACATTTTTCATGTTATTGGGAATGCAACATCTCTTTGTGTTGCAGGGCAGGGGGACTGCCCATGCCCATGCTGGGAGCCGCCTCAGCATGGAGACTGTAATGCCACACTATGAAAAGCAATGGTAGTTTTGAGGAGCAGCAGCTATTGCAATGTATGTTTCAAAAGATCACTTTCAGAACGTGGTGTTGGGTGGAAATGGACGCAGTCATCAATTTTAGGGGCTTTTTTGGGCTATGGCAGCTGTGAACTCTCCTTTCTCGGCTTCCAAAACCCTCAGGCAAAACAGAAGGTAAAGATTCTGTAGTCCTTAAAATAAAACTTGGCTGTGTGGCTACATATTGTTAGATTCTTTTTCTTTTTCTTTTTTTTTTTTTTTTGGTTAAGGGCAAAGGAAAAAAAAAGCTTTTTTAAAAAATTATTTCAGGAGTTCAAATAAAAATAACCACACATAAAAAAAAGAGTTACTTTTCCCTTAATAATCATGAAAGTAAAAAACCTTCGGGTAAGACTAGTGCATCATTTTCAGCCTCCAGTTCTACCATCCTTTCAACCTGGCCCTGCTCAAACAGCAGCTTCTCCAGCCCTCCTGTGAGACGTGGCTCACTCTTTTGATTAACTCCGGAAATGATTTTATGTAAATACCTCTTTCTTTAGGCATCTTTTTCTTAATTGTACTTTAGTTATTTGTGTTCATATTTGATTTTCGCAACGCAGCTTATAAACTCCTCCAAAAATAATTCACACTTTCATTATCATACACATTAATTGAGCAAGTGTGAATTGACAGTCTACCAGGTGCAGCAAATTTTCTAGTCATTAGGAATACAAATATCAACAAGGAGAATAAGCAGATCCTTCCTCAAGGATCTTACATTTAAGTATGGCACATGGACATGTAAATGTGTACGTATATTCCAACTTATTGTATGCAGAATATATAGAGGATTTGTTTTTATGACCTCTTAAATATCTTAGTACCTTTGAATGAATACAGGTGGGCTCCACTCTTGAACAGCAGTAAAGGCTGTAAAGGAAAACTAGTTAAAGCCTGATGGAAGAATGAAAACCCAATGATGACGTATGGTTCTTGGGAGCACCGTGACTCTCAGCAGTCCAGATCAATTATTTGTGCTAGCTTTAGCCCTGAATCTTTCATTGGCTCTGTTTCCTCTATGCTTCATATATTTCAAGCATTTGGAGCAACCCTAGAAAGGCAGCCAGACAGAGGACAAAAAACAAAGCTCTCAGCCTACAAGACTTGGTATGCACGAGAAGAATAGTATTATTAGTCTGTCAGTGATAAGTTCTGATTGAGGATGCAGATATGAAATGCAACAGGAAACAATAAATCAGACACTCCGCAGGAGGAAGTTTATGGGATAGGTGTACTTTACTAGGGAATGGGAAAAGGACAAACATCTGGAGTAAAGTCTAAGCATGGATTCATGTGACCCAAAGGCAGTCAGACAGATCATGGAACATCTGGTGTTGCTAAGATTTCATGGTTGAGGGCTGCATTCCTGCTAGGTAATATTTCGATGCTAAGTAATAAAATGCCATTTATATTCTTTTATACCCTTCTTAAGACATTTTCTGTGCATGACGGGTTCTTTCCCCTAATTTTTGTTTCCTTCCTTAGCTTCCTTGATCCCATACTGTGTTTTTTCTCTTCCCACTTCAACAACTGATCAATTTATCTTTTTAAGACAATCTCTTTTAAGCATTAAATGTCAGCATTCCCCAGGTTTCAGAAAACCATCACCTAAAATTATGCCATTACCTTTGAATTCCACTTTTAGTGCTACCAAATCTCTGTCGTCCATTTGACATTTTCAGCCCCTGAATTTTACTTCCATTTACTCATGAATGCTCCACCACTACATCAGACTCAACTATCTACCTGTTCCTTACAGTCTTTGTTCCAGTGACGGATAAGTAGTCAGTAGAATGCTAGAAAACATTCTAGGGCTCAAAGTTCTCTGCCCACAGGTTTCCCTATCAAACTCCATCATCATTCTTCTGGTCTTTTCAATTTATAGCACCAGGATATTTGGTTCCAACCTCTTCCAATCTCCTTACTTATTCACTGGGCCAAATATTCCTTTTTTTTTTTTTTTTTTTTTTTACCAAATTATCCTGCAAGTCCTCTTTTATAATACCTCTGGCAATAGGAACAACTAAAATAGTACTGATTTTTGTGTGAATAACATCACACACGTGAAAGATGTGTCCTGCCACGCCATCTCTCTACATTGCCACCTCTTTCAGCTCTCGTCACCTTGCGTGCAGTCCTTTGAATTCTCGGTATTTGTTGTCTCAGGCCTCTTCTAACCAGTCATCACTTCTTAGTCTAATTACTTTTATTTTAAAAAGTATATTCAACACTATACTTACAACAATTACTCAGTAGCTTAATTCTGTTCAATAGATAGATAATGTAAGTCACAGATGTGAGCCATGTATGTCATTTAAATTTTCTTCTAATCACATAACAAACCATAATAAGAGACATAGAAAATTAATTATGACAATTATTATGTTTAGTTCAATATATCTCCAATATTATCATTTTAATATACAATAACTAGTACTAATGAGGTAGTTCACTATTTTTCATACTGAGTCTTTGAAATCATACATCTCTGTTCAGACTATGTTGGAAAGTTCAATACCAGTATATGGCTAGAAGCTACCATGTGGGTTACTGGAGCTCTACAATATACCTTGTACCTTCCCTTTTCATTCTTTGTCAGGCTTTTAATTTTATGTGTCTTCTCCTTTGAATGTAATTAAATTCTGATAAGATCTCAAGGCTTTCTCAGTTTTAATTCTAACTCTCCTGTGCAATATTCCTCACCTACCATAAAACTATGATCTCATCTCATGGGCTGCATTAGCTGTACTACTTATCTGGCATTTCCAGTGTGCTACATTTTGTAATTAATGCCACATCCTTGCCAGACTGTGATTGTTTTGTAGACTGCTACTTCTTTCTGTCCCTCATATCACTTAGCAGAACATCTTTGTAGAGAAGATGGAGTAAATATTTGTTGATGGATGATAATAATATGGAGTTACAATAAACACTTAAGTAGTCTCTATTAATCAACGATCTTACATGATTTGACAATTGGCTATGATAACACATCATACTAACTAATTTCATTGTAAGTTTAACTTTATAAGTTTCACTGACAATTTATTTTGTAAAATGTAACACTTAGTTTTGTTTTACAAGGACAGAAGAAATATCAGAAAAAGAAGAATAACAAACACTAAATGAAAAATCAAGTAAAGCTAAGAAACATCAGAAATAGAAATAAACACAAAATGGAAAATTAGGTAAAGCTAGTATAATTTTAGGTCTACAATTTATTTGTATATAGCAGTGATGAGAATATTGATACTGAAATATAGTGAGCATAATAATATTATGCAAAATGTAATTTAATGAGTTCCAACAAATATTGTCCAATTATCTTATCAGTATGGAGGAATTCTCAGAAACATATTTAGAAGATTTAATAAGAGCATATGTTGGGAAAAGTGATTTGATAAGAGCTCTCCAACATCAATTTGTGAAAGGGAAGTTTTGTACAATTACTCAATGAATGTGTTAAAATATTGTGGCAAATGCTGTGTCAGGGAACGGTGAATTCAGTAGTGGGTTATATATTCACATTCACAAGGACCCCATAAGGAAATTTCATACAATTACAGATTAAAATAATGAGTACTTGAATAGAGGGTAAAGAAGTTGAATATACCTAATATTTCCTTCATCACAGGGCATTTGCTTACAAGTTACTATCACTTTATGTAAAACAGAAACTCTTAGCAATCCAAATGATAGTTTGAAAGGCATGACTTAATAACATATGGTAAAAATACAAGAAAATTTTAACAAAATAGATCTTATTTGCAATTACAAAATAAATGAAATCTTTACTTAGTAACACATAAACTCCACCATCACCAAACAACTTATTCTCCCTGTAGATCTATTTACTCCTTGTGGTATCCCATATCACCTCCATTTTAGGAGATAGGACCTTCAGGTGTATTCTGAGTTCACTGAGAGTTTTCACAGTTGGAGGAGTCTATCATATAAACACTTGTTACAAGGACCAACATTAAAGAAACAAATTTTATTAAGTGCCCCTCGTCAGTGATCTTTCTATTAATAAAACTCATTTTGAAGTTCAAAATA
>RJWM01014637.1:0-49960 GCA_004363535.1 Dasyprocta punctata | reverse complement strand
AAGGTTTGCTTGAGTACACATGGTGGGGTGGTGAGAAATGAGGTTGGAATGTTGAGTGGGACCAGACTGAAATGCCAAGAACAGATTTTTTTTTTTCTCTAGGAAGCAGGTAGATCAAGTTTTTAAGCAGTCAGGTAACATGACAACTGTAGGAACTCTTGACAGGAGAGTGCACCACATTATGGAGAGTGTTGTCTACTATTTAACAGGCAAGTTCAGGAAATAGCATTTTCACCAGGCAGCATCATGAGTACAGGTGACTATATTTAGAAAATGTTGGCAGTTAGAATTGAGATGAGTTGGTGAATGATTAGAAATCATTTAGTGCAAGAAAGCAGCTGAGGAAGGTATCGATGTTTCTACCTTGGAAGCTACATTTATAGTCAGATACTTAATTGAGAATTTTTTGAGTTGCTGTGTTGAGCAGGGAGAGGTAGAAGAGACTGGTTTTTTCAGTGCTAGTGATCGAATCCAGGGGCTCACTCATGATGGGCAGGTGCTCTACCTTTGAGTTACCTCCGCAGCTTGGTTCATGTTAATTTTGAGGAGTGCAAAAGCCAGATCCTAGAAATGGTTGGAAAGAAATATGGGTCTGCAGCTTACGAAAGCCAGATCAAGGACTGAAGATAAAGGTATCAAGAGTCTTCAGTACATGAATAAAGGTCATTGCCATTTAAGCTTCTAGTAAGCACTGGTCAAGGAAAACAGGAATTATTAAATTGAATATAATAAAAAGTAGAACTTTAAAGAATGCCACCATATAAAGAACTAGTAGGTAAGAGAAGAACAATAATCAGTTCAGGATCGACAGACAGATAGACACATGCACACACAGATGGGAAGGAGAAGATGAAAGGGCAAATTGTCAGGGTGACGGGGAAAAAAGAAACCAGAGAAGTTGAGGAAGAGAATTTCAAGAAAGAGTTGGTTGTCAGATATCTGCAGAGAAGCCAAGTAGGTTATTCGTGAGCCTAATGAAGATAGTTTCATCACAGACGTGGCTGGAAGTCAGGTTGTCACAGGTTGCAAAGTGAGTGTGATTTGAAAAAACAAGGGTAGGGAAGGTAGACAGACAACTTTCACTGTTTGCAGAGATAAGGAAGGTGCCAGGGCAATAACCTGAGGGGATGAGTAAAGAAAACCATTTTTGTTTGCTTGTTTGTTCCCCCCCTACACCCCTGGGATCAAACTCACAACATATATGTAAGATAACTAAAACAAACACACTGCTGAATGTATTCATTATTGAGAAAGAATAATTAATACTCATATGGTTAGATCAATTTTACATGTCTGTATCTGTTAATGTAAACAACCATTTTAAAGATAACGATACGCAGTATTGCAACCATTGTCAAGTTTATATCATCCTGTTTTGTAAACCTGCAATGTTACTGTTGTGAATTTACTCTAGTCATTTGTTTGTCTCTTCTGTTTTTTGTCTTTGTTATATGTCTTTTTTTTCTCTTAAATAAAAAAAAGAAAACTTTTTTAAGCAGAGAGAAGTCTTTTTTTTCAATTTTTTTAGTTTAAAGAGAAAAAACAATAAAAACAATGACAGTTTCAAAACAAGATTAGCAGTAGTTAATATATTGCATATTGTTATCTTCAAAAGACTTACTCAAATTATAAGATATAGGCATGCAAAGTTGATCAAACATTATAAGCACCAACCATTCTTTTCAATGAATTAATAGCAATTAGTAGTGTAAAATTTAGCTGTTGTGATGTGTGTGTGTGTGTGTGTGTGTGTGTGTATTCTCTCTTCCTCCTTTTCTCCTTTCCCCCATCCCTGTTCTTCTCTTTTGAGCAATTTCTTTCCCTTTCACTATATCTATTGTACATTTTGGGTCTTATTTACTCTTTCAGTGTCTTACACTTGGGAGACAATACGATATTTACACATGCTAGTCTGATTTATTTCACTTATGAGTTTGGTCTCAAGTTGCATCCATTTACTTATAAAAACCTTGAGTTTATCCTTCTTTATAGCTGAGTACTATGCCATTGTATAGAAATATCACATATTTTTTATTGATTCCTTGGTTGATGGGCATTTGGGTTGTTTCCAAGATTTAGCTATTACGAATTGTGCTGCTATAAACATGGGTGCACATATATAGTTGTGGTATGATGTTTTTAATTCTTCTTGGAAAATACCCAGAAGGGGACTAGCTGAGTCAAATGGGACCTCTAATCCTAGTTTTCTGAGGAATCTCCACACTGATTTCCACAGTGGTTGTGTCAGTCTACACTCCCATCAACACTGGAGAAGGGTTCCTTTCTCCCCAAACCCCACCAGCATTGTTGTTGGTTGATTTCTTGATGATAGGCATTCTTCCTAGGGTGAGATGGAATATCTGTCATTTTAATTTGCATCTCTCAAATGATCAATGTTGTTGAACATTTTTTCATGCATTTATTTGTCATTTGTATTTCTTCATCTAAGAAATGTGTATTCATCTCAGATGCCCCTGTTTGGATTGGGTCTTTGAATTTAGGGGGGCCTGATTTTTTTCAATTCTTTAAGTCTTAAGCATGCATATAGGGAAAGCTGTTTTAAAGAGTAAGAGACGAGATTACAGAGGAGAAAAGAATTGAGTGAATTGAAATCCTAGGAAAGAGATGGGATCTGGAAAGCAAATGAAGCACTGGTTTGGGGCAAGTTTATAACAAGTTAAATTTATTGCAGGCTTGGAGGAAAGATGACATTTGTTTCTAAATAAAACTTGATTTCTATTCAGGTCAGCTCTGCCTTTACCTTAAAAGAAGTGTGACTTTTTGAAGCCAGTCCCTTTTGAAGCTAAATCATTTCAATTGGCACACTAATATTTCATATTTTCTCCCTTCCTCTCTTTGTCTACCACTCTTGCTCTCCGAGGTTCCATTTTTTTAAAAAAAAAATTTTATCCAGTTTGTAAAATGTCTGCCAAGTCCTCAGCAAATTGACTTTCCTTCCCTTACTGTGTGATCTAAATCTTCCCAGACATGGTGCTCTGCTGGGTGCGGTGGCGCGCAGCTATAGTCCTAGCTACTCGGGTGGCTAAGATGTTACGATTGCCAGTTTGAAGCCAGCCAGGACACCTTAGGGTAACCCCATGTGTCCTGATCAAGAATTTGGGGAAATGAGTCAGGATTTTGTTTTTAGCACTTATGGAAAAAAAAAAAATAAGAGGCCCAAAATGATGTCATAATTTTGCATAAACCACAGAGTTGGCAAGAGGCAGAACTAGAATCTGACTGTATTCCCTCCTACTATCTTCCAGCTTCTGGGCAGTTTCCTCCAGGGGCACAGAGTCCCCCCAGTGTCTTGCAACTCACTTAGTAGCCAACAGGCTGAACTATGTAGCGTTTGGAGAAATGTGCCATTAGCTCTAGGCTACCACTAAGAATGTGGTTGAGTGGGAGTTAGCCACACAAAAGGCTATCTATGTCACATCACAGGTCTTCCACATTTGTATGACACTTGTATCTTTTTCTCTGGGTGGGGCACTGAATCTCACTTCTGAGTCTGCTTCTGGAATATGGTCCTTCCAGTAGCTTTTTGGCCAACAAGCCTGTTTTACCTTGCCTCATACTTAGCTAGTTTCTGAAACTAGTCTACCTAATTTTTTCCTTTTTAAGTCACTCATAATTTTGTTAAGGTTTTGGTGCTAATCTTTGATATTTGTAACATTGTTTCTCCTTATACAGGTTTTATATGATGTATATTTATAAAAGACAAAAAAATCACTTAAGAGGCTTTGGAGTACTTTACTGTATTTATACTTGCCAAAAGATATGCTGGGATCTTATACAAGTAGAGTTAAAAAAAAAAAAACTAGATTTCAAAGTTAATGATGGCCAAAACCAAATCGAATTCTAAGTACCAAATTTGTAAATTTTTTTTTTTTTTTTTCGCGGCACCGGGGATTGAACTCACAGTCTCGCACCTGCCAGGGCAGGCACTTAAGTCACTGAGCCAAACTCCCGGCCTGAAATTTGTAAATTTTGATAACTTAGCCAAACATTCCCTTCTGGGTATAAATATTGTGAGAATTATTATAAGATCTAAACTAAAGTAATATTTCTATTTTTAATAGTAATTATTTGTTGTTAACCATGATAACAAACCATTGTACTTTCTGAAACTGGTTTTTTTTTTTTTTTTTTTTTTTTTTTTTTTTTTTTTTTTTTTTTTTTTTTTTTTTTTTTTTTTTTTTTTTTTTTTTTTTTTTTTTTGCAGCACCAGGGGGATCGACAGGCAGGCACTTAAGCCACTAAGCCAAACTCCAGGCCCTAACCATTGTACTTTCTATATGTTAACTTATTCAGTCTTTAGAACAACTCTATGAGCTTGGTACTATTATTCCCATTTTACAGATGAAGTTAAGGCATGGGAACATTAACTAAGATACACAGTAAATGGCAGAAATGAGATTCACATCCTGGTAGCTTGGCTTCCTAGCCTGTTTTCTTAATTTGAAATTAGACCAATTTTGTACATTTGATAGAGAAAGATTGATATTGTGCTGTAATTCCTATTCGTGAATGTCACTTTGTTTTTACCACTCAGTAGGTTGAAAGAGGAGGCAGGGGAAAAGCTTCACACAGCCGAAAAATCCATAGCCACTAAATTTCCCAAGAGAGCAGTACACAGTGCAGAGCTGAGATATCTTGCATACAGCAAGGACAGTGATGACAAAGATACTAAAATACTGTATTATACTTCCATGATGTGCCTAATGCATCCTTTGGCTACTAGTGATGACTTCCTATGTAGGTTAGTGGCCATTTATCCTCCCTTAGCTTCCTTAAATGGCCAAACTGTCAGCTTTTTCTTTGGGATTCTAATTTGTCTTCTGTGTTATGATTTTTTTTTCTTTATCCTTTTTTGGCAGTCTGACCTCTCTGGATTTCTCCCTCTGGTTTTTTCTTTCTAGGCTGTCCAGGAATATTTTCTCCCATGGCCAGTATCCTTGATCATAGAGTAGGTGTTTTTGCTGCCTCCCTTGAGCTTCACTGCTGTAGGGGTGGTTAATATAACTCGGAGCGCTTTTTGGGGACCTGACCTTGACTCTCTGACCCTTCATTTACTATCTGCCTTTTGGGGTTCATCTACTTAGATGTCTCATCAATTTTAAATGGAATACTTCTAAAATGGAATTTATTTTACCTCCCTTGCCTGTTCTTCTGCTTGACTTCTCTACTTCTCACGTGCAATGAAGACCTTGCAAGACCTTTGACTTCCTCTGTGTGCCTTACCAGCCAGCCTGCTTGACTGGTCTGTTCGCTCTCTGACCAGTTGCCAAGGCCTGCCAGTTCTGCCTCAGTGATCTCTCTGTGTGCCCCCTGCCCTGTATTCTGTGGGGTACAGCTTCATTTGCTCTCCAGTGAACAATCATCACGTTCTTTTAATGGGGAAAAGAACATGGAAAATTTGTTCCATTTATATTTCTTATAACTTCTGCTTTTGGTTTCAATCTCTTCTTTCTCTAGACTGTTGTATATACCTTGGCTATGTAATTCTTTCCACAGCATAAACTCATTTTTTAAAAAAGCAATCAAGAATCTCTTGATTCATCATTAGCAACTAAGGTGGTCAGTTAAGAGTGCCATTTAATTTTACACTATCTTGCCAGCTGCTTATTTAATTAGACTGGTTCATCCTCTGTATTGAAAGCTGCACTCAGTGGCCCTTTTAGTCCAAGTGGGCCTGCAGATATGATTGGTTTGTTCTGCAACTTTAAAAATGTAGTCAGTACTTGAGAATAATGGGATTTCCCTTGAAAGTTGACCTCCAAGGAAGTTCACGTAACTATGAAAGCTTAAAGGAAAGATAGAATTCGAAGAAAAAAGAAAAAAATCAGAGAAGACAGAATTCTCGGTCCATTGGTACCCATATTTTTATTCTTATAATTGGTAGCATTAATAGGTGTCTCAGGTTGAATTAAAGCTATAATACTATATAAGTCTGTTTGCTATAACAAAATACCCAAGGCAGTTTAGAATGAAAAAAGGTCTCATTACCCAAAGGATCCAGGGTGTCATTCCCGCATCAGCTTAGCACCAGTGAAGGGCATCACAATGACCAGATTGCAAGGGAGAGGTCACAGCCAGACATAAAGCCAGGGAGTGGTTCGGGGGTCAGGCTCAGATTTTTCTAACAATTCATTCTCCCGCAAAAACTCAGAGTCTCATGAGAATGGCCTTAATACCTCCAAGGGCATACTCTAGTAACCTAAGGACCCACCTCTTTGAACTCCCACCATCTTTCACATTGTCATACCTAGGACTGAGCAGTCCCATACCACACACACACCCAAGCCATAGCAATGTCATTTCTTGCCACAAGGATTGTAGGTTCTGTGTGGAATGAAAGTTCTACTTAGTCTCAGGAGATCTGTACAGTGTTCTTAAATACAGGTCATATAAGCTGAGTGTCAACAACAACAAAAATTAAATCTGGTGGGATGTGATGGCAGGTCCTTGTAATCCAAGCTATTCAGGAGGATGAGGCAGTAGGGTCACAAGTTTGCAACCAACCTGGGCAACTTAGTGAGACCTGTCTCAAAAAATAAAAAGGGTGTGGATATACCCTAGTGGTAGTACTTGCCTAACATGCATGATACCCTGGGTTCTATCACCAATACCAAAAAAAGAAAAATCTACATTTAAAAGTATGCCCAAACTTTACAGTGTTTAAAAAATTTGACTACAGGCCAGGGATGGTGGTCCATGTGTATGATCCCAGCTATTCAGGAGGCTAAGTCAGGAGCATGACAAGTTCTAGGTCAGTCTTGGCAATGTAGACCCTGTCTTAAAATAGAAAAAAAGAAAAGGGCTGGGGTTATAGCTCAGTGGTAGAGAGCACTTGACTTCTAGTCCCAATGCCCCTGCCCCACCCTGCAACAAATGACCACAAACTTTCATACACAAAAATAAGTGACCCATGGAGTTACAAATTTTCCCATAATTGGCACAAGTAGAGCGTAATCTGGAAAAAGTAAAAAAGGTGTTTGGCAGAATGAGATGAGCATTCTGGAAAAGTTGGATAATTGTAGACATAGAATCCAAGTCATCAGACAGGAGAAATGAAACAGGTCACAAGTTAGAATCAATGCTCTTAAGTATTTAATGCAATTGGTTCATGGTGAAACTTGACCACGTGCTAAGTTATTTATGTGACTGGTGTATCATACTACTGCTTGTTCCCCAGTCCTCCTCACCTCCTGGGTGTGAGCATATAAATATGCTTTTCAGAAATAATTATATTACATCTTTTTAAGCCTCTGATAATTTTATAATATGGTAATGAATACGGTGCCAATAACAAATGTGCATAGTAGGAAAAATGATAGTCTCAGCTTCTTTAGAAATACTGGAATATCTGACCCTGGACTCACATTTCTTCATGCAGTGATCTGGATAGGGTTGTCATCCTTGTCATGAGAACCAACTCATTAGAGCTTAGTGTGTGGCAGGCACTGTTCTAGGTGCTTTCGTTTCTAGTCTTCACAACAGTATTCTGAAGTAGTTGGTGGTATGGAAGCATAGAGAGGTGTAGTAGTTTTCCCAAGGTTCCAGCACTGGTAAGGAGTTGGTATTTTAATTCTCTGGCTCCAGAGTCCAGGCTGTTGGCTTCTGTCCAGGCTCCACTCGAGCTTAGGCTCATCCTGCCTCAATCTTACAGCACTTGGATTACTATGTAACCAGGCTGGGCTTCAACTTGCAGTCTTCCTGTCTCAGCCTCCCAAGTGCAGGGCTTTCAGGTGTGTGCCACTGTGTCTAGCTCACAACTAATTTGTATGTTAATAGGCAAAGTGCAGTTGGAGCTTTACTTGCTTGCATTCCTGTTTGTCCTCTCATCTTTAGTCACTGGCCCTGGGTAGGGAGCCAGTGCCCCACCAGATTTCACTGCATCCTGGACGCGTAGTGAGTACCCTCAGCCCCTTCTATCTCCTAAGGCAGAATTACCTCCCTGAGTGCTTGCAAGGTTTACGATCTCTAGCACAGCCCTGGGTTACTTCAGCCAGCCAAGTTTAGGTAATTTGCTATGCACAGGACTCTCACGTGGGGTCTGCTTCTGTGTTCTATTGGAATTTTCCAGCTACTTCTAAAAGAGGGAACTTTGTCCAGGAAACTTTGTCCCAAAATGTTTCTCGAGTGAATAGAACTTTTTATTTCACAAAATCAAGGATATAAGTAATATCACTTGAAGAAAAGCTGAGGGAGCGAGACTCAGAGAAGCTACCTGGACCCACACTGCTTTAAACCAACATTTTCAGGGCAATTCTGTTCATCCCTAAGCCCTCTGACGGCTTTAGGGATCCAGCTTCTGTAACTAGTCTCTGAGCTTCTCTCCTTTTTCCTGTGAACGAAGAATAGAATAGTTCCTACCTCATAGTCTTATAGACAAATTTAACAGCCTACTCTCTCATTCACTGTAGTATAGGCACTCAAGCAATGATACTTACTATTAGTAATAGTAACAGTAAAAGTGCTTGCCAATAAGTTACTAATTGATTCTCTGTATTTTCAAATTTTGAAAGAATGTCAACAATGGCTAAAGGATAAGTTTCTTTTTCATTCTCTGATTTATTAATGTAATTACAAATTTCATGACACTGTTTTGTTTTGTTTTGTTTTGTTTAGCAGGTTTCTGGATTCTTTTCTCACCACCTGCCCTTTCTTAATTCTGTCCCTTTTGTACTCAGTGCTTCTGTCCTTAAGTCACCCTGCCTGTGTTGTAAACAATACAAATGGCTGCTTGGAAATTCTGCTCATCTGAGTGAACAAAAGCTACCAAGCAGAGGTGTTTCTGGAAAGGGACTGCTAAACTAGGTTAAGTCTGCAGGTACTCAGAGCCTGCGTGACATGGAGGATGTCCACGTGGATGCTCTTGCAAAATGAACGATCTATTATCTATCTGGGAAGATGATGCCCTTCTTTTTGAGTTTTCCTACAGTGGAAGATACTCATATAATTTGTATTAAATATTTAATAATGATGTCATTCAACTAAAAAAAAAAAAACATATAGCTCAGAAAGTAACAAAATCAAGCCTACCGTTTTTTGTTCATGTTTCTTTTCCTTTTTCTCCTTCTTTTCCTCTCTCTCTCCCTCCTTCTCTCCTTTCCTCCTTCCTCTCCTTCTCCTTTGTTCCTTCCATCCTTCTTCTCCTTCCTTCCTTCCCTCCTTCCTCTCCATTTCTTCCTTCCTTCCTTCCTGTCTTTGCTTTGGTTCATGGTTTCAGTTCATGGTCACTGGCTGCAAGGAAGGTCAATCATGGCAGAAGAGTGTGGTGGAGCAGAGCAGCTCATGTGCTGGCAGTCAGGAAACAGAGTCCATTGTTTAGATTTCAGCATTTCTTGCTGTCAAGCTAGTTGTCCTATGAGGAATGGAGTTGTCTGTTTCCTATTCATTAATAACAGAGGAGGCCTTATTGTGTCTCCCCTGGAAATCTTGGCAAGTACGGTGACTCTCATCTATGCCCTGGTGGGGCTCAGTGTTCCCTAAGTTTGACTGACATTTTACCACAAAACTTAAATGATAGTTGACCTCGTCCAGGTTGCCAAAAACTTACACTGTTAGAATCTCCTAGGTGTACACATGCACATGCCCCCTCATATATTCATTTGTTTATTTAATATCAAGGACATTAATAGTTATTTTTACTTTCTCAATAAGTTGGGCAGCTGATGTCATAGCACATATAGAAGTTGAATTATTTTATTAATATTCATTTGCACTGCTGCCTCTTATATTCACCAACAAATGGATATTAGCAGAATTCCTGAAAGAGCTGTTCGTTGTGAGACTAATTGCCTCTTGTTCTAGTTTTTCACAAATATGGACTAATGGTTTATAAATGCAGTGCTTTTCAATTTTTTTCATGGCAAGGGCTATGTTATATGCAATAATAGCTTTTATATGGGGAACTGGGTAAATGACTCGGGAGCCTGGCTGCCAGAGGCTGAGGATGCGCATCGCAGTCTACCGTTCCCCTCCCAAGGCGCACTGGTGTCCCTGCATATCAGCTGGGAGGCTGGGATGGAACACTGTGGACGTCATGGGGGCCCAGTCTCTGCGATCACTGTTTCCTTGATCTTATGATGGCAGTAATGGTTGTACTAAACACTAGGGTTCTGTTTCATGTTCTACAAAAGAGCACTGCTACTCTCCAGCTGGTCTCCTTCCTGAAAAACTTGTAGAAGTGGGAAGAGAAAAGCGAACTCTGCAGGGTGCTTGATGCGTGGGTGATTTAGGTCTCTTCTTTCTCTGTGCTTCCTACTGCCTGATGACTTCCTGTGAATGCTCTATGCAGACTTCAGTGCCTTGTGGGGTGAGAAGGGAAGAGCCATCAGACAGTAGGGCCTTTGCACATTTCTGGAAAGCTCCTGGTTGTATCTGAGCTGCTTCTTAGTGCTAGGAACTCACTTGACCAGATTCCTTTTCTCTTACACTCATTCCTTTCTCCTACTCTCAAAGCACAGGCACACATAGATACGTAAACTTCAAAGCACTTAAAAGATAGTTAAAGTAAAACTTTCCTCTCTTATTTGTACTTAAATAAATATTCTTCTTCCACTTCTAGTATAGAACTGTGATGTGCTTATTTAGAAAAATGAAGCAATAACAACAACAACAACAAAAAGGACTAAACCCTGCAATTTGCAAATGTTAGGTTTGAGTCTCAGAATTGCCACTTAATCCATCTTAGTGGGCAAGTTCAGTGCTTTCCTAAGCTTTCTCAAGAAAATGGAACTGATGATTCCCAACCCATTTCCCTCTCAGGACTGGTTTGAAAAATGAAAGGGCATGTGTGAAAACATTTTGTCCGCTCTAACAGCAAAAGGTAATGAAACTTGTCATTGTGTTACAATGGTCCCGTGAGTCCTCCAACTCAGTGGCAGTTGCTGGTAAGAATATCCAGCTGAGTTAGCGGGTGCAGGAGCTTCCATGCTGGCCAAGTTGACACCTGTTCCCCCTCCGCTTCCCCTCTCTCCTCCCGCAGAGTAACCTGATACACTACCTGGGACTGAGCCATCATCTGATCGCACTGAATTTTATCATCGTTTCTTTCGGCAAAAAAAGTGCGTGGTCCTCTGCCCAAGTGAAGGTGACCGACACTGAGTTTGATGGTGTGGAAGTCCGAGTATTCGAAGGTTCTCCCAAGCCCGGTGAGCCGCTGAGACGCAGCGTCGTTTTTATCCACGGAGGAGGCTGGGCCTTGGCAAGCGCAAGTATGTCCTGGTCACCTTCTAATTGTTTGGCGTTTGTGGATAGCCCTGGGAGGACATGGGATTGATTTTGGCCTTTTTAGTAGGTATGGAGAGCATTTATTCTGCCTCTCTTGAACTGTCCCAGTTAACCCCTGCTATCCTAATAGAATTTTTAATAGTGCTTCTTTTGTATTCTGAGAAAGATCTTATTTTGAATGGTAAATTAAATGATTATATGACATGAAGGGTTTTTTTGTTTTGTTTTGTTTGTTTGTTTTTGTTTTGTTTTGTTTTGTTTTTTTGCTTATTGGTTTGTTTCTTAATGCAGGAGACCATTTTGAAAATATTCTCTCTGGTCTAAATTGCATACTTATTTTGAAGTATTGATAATAATAGCTTTCTGAGCCCAAGCAAGATGAAGTTCACTGGTCTAGAATATGAAGAAATTATCTGTAGTGCTTTTGCCAACTTGTGCTTTGAAGATATCGTTCTATGAAGTAGAGTAGGTCTTTCTTAATACACGTTAACTCGTTGGCATCTTACCAGTTTACACAATCTAAGCATTAAAACATAGACGGCATGTAACTGTTAAGAGAGAACAAACTTGAAAAGTTCAAGAATATTATTTTTAGAGTTGGATATCCTTCATGAGTAGAAGAGGTTTGAAATGGCAGGATGCCAAATAAAGCAGTCCATGGCAAAGTCAGGACATCAGGACCTTTTCTCTGCCGGTGATGATCATGGAATTATTTTCTCCTCTTCAGCCTAGAGCTTTGGGTACCCCCTAAGGTTAAGACAATGGAAATTTATATTTATGATACCATTATATGATTTTTCTAATGCAGGAAAGTTCAAGAAAGTATAAATTTCTCTCCCAATCCCATTTTATTTAACTCATATCTTTCATTCACTAATTTATTCAGATTTTCAACAGTTGTTCACTGTGTATATAGAGGTTAGCCCAAGACCGAGGGGTTTCCTGAGTGCAGGACTTATAGTGCAAAAAACTCAAGCAGTTGTGGGCAAACTTGCACTATCAGTCACCCTAATGTTACTAGGGATCAAGACACATAAATGGATAGGACAGGATCTCTGGCATAGAAGAGATTGTCTCTGCAGCATCTGACACTTGCCAGGTAAGATATAGCGTTGGAAGACATGAAGTGCAGGTACCAGACTGATGTGGACTGCAAGAGCCAACCTGGCCTTCTCTACATAATTTTAATTGATTATTTCTGCCAGAGGAAGAGCTGGGCTGGAGGAGGTATGCAATTCTTAAAATGTCTGCTTCTAAAGTTACCTTGGAAAGCCTGTAAAGACACATTGGACTTTCTGTTCATGCTGTATGGATCTTAATTTATCAGAAGAACAATTAAGGGGTTAAATTCTTACATGTTAAAGTTGGTTCTGTAAACTGGGTGTGGTGGCACATGCCTGTAATCCCAGAATTTGAGAGACTGAGACAAGAAGGTTACTTAGAGTCTGAGGCCAATCTGGGGTACATAGTGAGCTCAAGGCCAGCCTGAGCTACACAGTGAGACCCTGTCTAAAATAAAATAAAATAAAATAGTAAGATAAAGTTGGTTCTGTACCTACAGACCGTTAAGTCCTCCTAGGAGATGCTAAGATGTCTAGTGTCTTGTGTGTTGGTTTAAAGAGAATAACATTCTTCAAATTAGCAAGTTTCTGAATCACAGTAAGTAAGCTGTTAAAAGCAAAATTCTATGATCTAAGAGAAAGATGCTTATTTGTGATCTTTTTGAAAAATGTACCCATTTGAGGAGCTGCAAAATCAGAATTAATTTTCTGCATTTCATCAGTTAAAAACATACTCAAAACTAATGTAATATAAATTTCCTTTTAATCATAGTTTTTGCATTTTATCAGAAATTGGAATTAATTTTTGCATTCATATGTATAACTATTAATAAGACATTTGTACATATTTGCTTTTAATTATTTGTTTTTACTATTAACCCCAAGTCTGGAAATAATCCACACTTAGCAAAATTTAAGAATGGACAGTCTTAATGACTCACTCTGGAGTGACTGATTACCCCTTTGTCTCTTTTAGAAATCAGGTATTACGACGAGCTGTGTGCAGCAATGGCAGAGGAACTGAATGCTGTCATTGTCTCCATTGAGTAAGTAATTCATGCCAGTCATAAGAATTTTTTTTTGTTAAGAAGATAGTCTAGGTAAAGATTCAGTGTCTCTATTTTCCAGGTGACAAAATAGAATGTAAAATAGAGCCAGAGTGTGGTGGTCCACTCCTGTCATCCCAGCTACCTGGGAACTGAGGCAGGAGGATCTCAAATTCAAGGCCAACTGGGAAAACTTAACAAGACCCTGTCTCAAAAATTAAAAATTAAAAAAAAAGTACAGACGTGGACAGATTTGCCTATGGTCACACTTACCATAATCATAAAAGAATGACTTCAGTTTTGATTAAAATGTCTTGAGCTAGCTTTAATAACATCTTGAGTTACCTTCATATTTTAGTTTCAAAAACTTCAGGGAAAGGAATTAAAAACTAGATACAATTATCTGCTAATTTTTTTCTGTTTTTGAGGCAGGATCTCACTATGTAGTCCACACTAACCTCAAACTCATAGCGATCCTCCTCCCTCAACCTCCCAAGTTCTAGGATTTACAGGTGTACACCACTGCACCCAGCAATTACCTACTTTTTTAAATGAGAAAGTAACCAAGAGGTTAGCGAATCTCCCCCATAGCCAAGAAATGCAAAAATTATTATTTTAGCTTTAGGTTCTATAACTTGGACTTTATGAATAGCAATTAGTATTTTAAAATTCTTCATGTGTAACTATTAGTAATAGTAATCATTTTAATGTTTTGCGTTATCTCTACCAGTACTTTTTAAGCCATTTTTTTTTTTTTTTTTTTTTTTTTTGGCAACTAAGAAGAATGGAAACAAGAATAATAACCCTCTGGGAGACTGAGGCCAAAAGATTGCACCCTGGGCAACTCAGCATCTTAGCAAAACCCTGTCTCAAAATAAAAAATAAAAGAGGGCTGGGGTTGTAGCTCAGTGTGAAATCCCTAGGTTCAATTTGCCAGTATCACAAAAATTATATCTATCTGTATCTATATATCTATATCTCTCATCTTATATCTATACCTATACCTATGGGATAAAAGGAGCATCTAGTCATCTAGATGGGACAGGGAATTGAATCCAGATCAGATTGCTTCCAAAATCCCTATGCCCTTTTGAATCAGTGTCAAACCAATATTGGAGGAAGCGGGTAGCGCTGAGCAATGGGGTCCAGCCATACCACATCATCTGCATCCCAGGCCCCAAGCTCATTGAGGTCCCAGCTTCCCTCTGCCCGCCACCAGCTCTTTTCTCATTCATGGCTCACCACTATTGCCTCTGCTCTGATCTGAGACCTGAGAGAATCTTTTTTTCTGCACTCTATTGGAAGGGCTGTTCTCTTGGGTCTTTAGGCCACTCTGATCTTGTGGATAGAAGCCCCACAGTCACACTGAGTGGTTCCCTGAACAGTAATAGCTCTGAAGCCTTTCTGAACTCTCGCTCAGTCTCCCAGGTCACCTGAGAGCTTTCAGGGAGGTGTGGTAACCCAGGAAGCTTCAAGGAAGTGATCGTGTCTTCTGGCCAGGACATCTGACCAGAAGAAAGCAGGTGTTTAAGCAGCCTGGCCCCTTGAGGAGCAAAGTCCCACAGCTCAGTGTGGAGGGCCAAACTTCCGGGGGTCCTTCAGTGGATTCCTTGCAGGCTTGAAAAAGGGAGGCTGAGCTTGTTTCACTTGGCACCGTGAGTGATACTTGTTTCACTTGTTTCATATAACCTACGATAATCTTATCTTACACTGATAGACTCGTTTTATGAACATAAACTTCAGTGCAGGTTAGTTATAACATTTGAACCTGTCTTAATTAAAACTGGTGCTCTTTTTTGACTGTAAGCTTACCATAAAACACAGACAGGTGGATATGTGGTTTTTAAGATATTTTTTAAGGAACTAAAACTTAAAAAAGGTTGCCACCATCATCTAAGCTTCCCACTGTGCCTAATCTCTATAATGTAGCATCCAGAAGTTTATCTACTGAGAGGTACCACAGTACAATGATCAAGTACAGTTACCTGGTTGTGTGACCCTCTGGCAAATCACTTAAGTTTATGTCCAAAATTGGTTTCAGAATCCTTTCAGATGTGACTAATGGGAACAGTAATAATCTTACTTTAGGGTCCCCAGCACCTGGTACAAGGATTAGCCCCTGCCTGCCAAGTAGATGCCTATTGAGTTGAGATAATAACTTCAGAACACTGTCAGGGATCAGTTTAGACAATTGATATAAAAGGGCATCAGATGTCCTAAAGCACTAGACAGGGCTGCAGGATTAGTGCTGTCACTTGTAGGAAAAAAGAAGTAGTTCATAAATTACTTATCAACACATATTTGGAACTCACAGCACGTTCTTGTTTTTGGATAGGGTCCAACCCAGCCACAGAGTTTCACAACCTGTGTTCCAGTGGAGATGCAGCCAAGGTCATACGATCACAGTGTTTCTCTTGAAAAGAATATTTAGGGATCTAATTTGGGGACATACTTCCTCTCACTGCATTAGGTCTTTCCTTTTTATTCTATTCCATGAGTACTGATCATGCTCTTGTTCTGTGCCAGTTACTGTGTTCAACTGTGGCGACGTACCCAGTAAGACTTAATTCCTGTCCTCACAATCTAGACGAGAAGAGAAGCCTTGAACACATGATGTTCAGTGTGATAAGTGGTGGGAAGGAAAAGGGAGAGAAGTGACGGAGGCTGTCTGGCCTGGATTCAATTTCCTGTCCCACCTAGGCAAGGTTGTACCTAGTTTTGAAGGGTACAAAAGGCATCTTAAAGTCATGCTTGCTTTGAGCCCCTGAGGATAAACAGAACCTATTTAGACAAACGGCATTGGTCCTGCAAGTTCACAGTGGTGTGATGAGACGGCTTGGGAGGAAAGAAAGAGGCAGAGAGCATGGGATGTGAGAGAAGACAGATGAAAGGTCTTCTTATTCTTCCCATGGTGCATTGTTCTGAGAGTCTTCAGGTGCATGGTGGACCCTTGGGTTACTGTTTGTTCCACCTGCTCCCAGCAGAGAAGCTGTCTGCCTCCAGCTGTTCCTTGTCTTTGAGGTCTGCAGCAGTGTGTGTTGGGGTCAAAGCTTTGTGGTATCATAAGTCATGGCCTTGGGGAAGATTATAGTCTAGGGAAGCTGATAGGCATGGGTGTGTGTGGAGGACCTCGTGGACTACTATCCTTGAATAAAGAGCAATTACCTCCACGTTGGCTGAACCTAGACCTATATCCATGTACTGATATGCATAGAACTGGCTAAGCTATTTCCTTTTCCCTTCAGTTGTCTGTGAGCAATGTAAATAGGGCTAGCCAAAGTACTGATACATAATCTTTGAAGGTAGGTCTCTGTCTAACTCCTATTAAACCATGGCTGACCCCAGCAGGTTGCAAAGCCACCCGGGCTGTAGACTGGGCTCAAGCCTTGAGATGAGAGGCTATGACTTCCCAGAGCAGAGAAGTTTGCAGGCACCAGCCCACAAGACATTAAATGCTACCTCAATTGTGTTATGCAGATTGGTCTTTCTGCATATCCTTCTCTCTGCATGTTGCGGAGGTGCTTTCTGGCCTCCTAGCTAGCCCAACTCACAGTAGTCATGTAATTCCCACCATTCTCACAGTCACTCATCCTCTAGCCCCTCCCTTTTTCATGAATTAATAAAATCTGGGTTAGGCCCTGGGTCAAGGCCTTTGTTCCAATGAGCCTTCATCCTGGCCAGACTTAGGACCCCCTTGACTCCCCATAAGATAGATAGATAGATAGATAGATAGATAGATAGATAGATAGATATCTTAGTGTCTTTATTCTCGCCATGGGTTGCACTAGAAGTGATAGATTGGAATTAACTTGCTAGAATTCCAATAACTTTTCCATGGGATTACAAATACAAACTTCCCAGACTGCAATGAGAATGGGAAAGGGATCCCTATAGGGGTAGGCAGCCCTGGTCACAGAAGCACTTTGTGTGATGTGAGCACCAGGAGCTGGAACTCCTTCTCTCTTCATGTCACCTATGCTGCCTCCAGGGTCTGGGGACAGACCTACCAATTAAGGCAGGTAAAGACCTTAAGTTCTACAAAAACAGGTAAATGCTGTGCCTGATACTTAGTGTTTTCTGCAACATTGCTGTCCACTGAGTGTTTGGGAATATACGGGAAAAGTTCACCTTAATCTAAGTTACATGGGTGTATCCTCATTCATATAACCCAGGATAATCTTATTTTACACTGATAGAGTTTTTTATATTCATAAACTTCAGTGTAGGTTAGTTAAAAAACAGTGTGTTTTTTGCTTCTAGTTTGTTAAGTAAAACAATACTAGAACCGTAAGGCAGAAAGAACAACAAACATTTATTATCTTTTTTTAAAGGTAAAATGCAAGATAATAAAGTGTTGGGTATGTTGAACACTATTAAATTCTACAAGAGCTTTACTTCACTTTTTTCAGTGTGGAAAACTATTTCAAGTTGTGTTTTGTTTTTAATTAAATTTTTACTGCATTTGTAAACTGTTTTACATGTAGATGCCTTTGACCTAGTCACATTCCACCAAATGTCGGGTGTCACCTGGTGATTAAGAGAAGAACTTATGCCTTTAAAGAGCTGTGCAGAAGACTGTTGCTAATGAAGGATACTGGAGTGCTGGTCTGATGCCTACAGAGTTACAAGCAATAGAACTTTGATGCTTATCTATAAAATCACACGAGTGCAAGATGACAAAGTCACAATGCTTCTGTGAGGCATATCTGCATTGTTAGTGGTATGTTTAAGACAGTCTGAAAAACAGGAAATGACAGTGACCTTGTTGTGAATTTCCCCTTTCTCCTTGTCCTGCTGTTCCTCAGAGTCCTGAACAGAGAATCCTCCTTTGTCACCCTCATTCAGGTACCCCCCAAAAGGTGGGCAGATTGAATTCTGAAGAGTTCCACTCCAGAGCAGCAGAAGGTGTGCTCAAAACATGTCTATTACTCAATCATGCCAACCATAGCAAACCTCAATAGCTTCACAAATAATTTAATACTACAGAGAGAAAATACTGTGACTTTGTGTTAGTCATTGTCCTGTTGCTGGGACAAAATGCTGCTATCTGCAACATAAAGGAGGAGAGTTTTATTTTGGCTACTGGTTTTAGTGGGTTAAGTGCATGGTTGGTTGACTCCAAGGCAGAAATGACAAGATGGAAGGTCATTATGGAGGAAAACTGCTCAACCCATGGCAGCTGGAAAGCAGAGAAAGAGAAAAGGGAGGAGCTAAGGATAAGAATACTCCCTTCTAGGCCATGCCTTCCATGACCAATCTCTGTGCAGCTCCCACCTCCCACCAGCACATTCAACTATGAACTCATTAATGGATTAATCCACTGTTCAGTGTGGTATCCCCATGATCTAGCCACCTTCCAAAAGCCCCACTTCTGAGAAGATGAGATGTAGGGGTGCATTTTAGGCCTAAGTTAGAACATGTTTATTCTAAAAAAGTAAATTATTTATTTACTTCACTGTCATTAACTGAGTCACTCCTCCTACACATATTTAACTAATATCTTCTTGGCTCTGATTTATACTAAGGTAAAATTAAAAAAAAACCTCCTGAACTCTGTCTTATGGCTTAGATTTTTCAGAATTTCATGGATAGTGGTAGGAAGTATCTATAACTAAAAACCACTGTGAACTTTGAAGACTGGTCCTTCACATACCTGAACCTTATAGAGCTATCTTTAGCTTCTGGAAAGGCACCAAAAAAGAATGGCAGAAGGACACAGCACCAAGCCTGCTTGGGTTTCTGTGGCTCTCTTTGCTCTTCAGGTTAAAAGCAAGGTTTGACACTGAATGGAACGTTGGAGGCGGTTTAGGTAAACACAAGAGAGCCTGAGGATGACCCTGCTGTTTATGTAGATATGCATCATGAGTGGTATGTGTGTGTGTGTGTGTGTGTGTGTGTGTGTGTGTGTGTGTGTTTTCTTTTGGTGCTGGGGTTTGAACACACAAGTCTACTATCATTGAACTGTTCCTCTAATCCCAGAAACTGGGAACAGATCATAGGTGCTTCACATTGTTTAAATAGACCACAATTCTAGGCTTAGTCACTGTATTTCTGAGGTTCTGATGAAGCATCCAGGTATCTCTCTATCCTTTTGCAATGTTAGTCTTGTTGAGCAGGCAGGTGCTAATCTCTACACTCTATCCCGAGTGAATGGTGGCCAGAACTATCTTAAGGAGTCAATTTTGGGAGTAGAAACAGCAATGAGGATCCTTCTTTTAAGTTTTATGCACAAAGCACATTTTACTAATGAGAAGACAAACAACTATGCATTCTCAGTCCTTCCTCTCTAGAAGAGTTTTATTATATGTCCTCTTAATAAAAAAGAAGCTTGTCAGAAGAGAAAATAGGTTCTTCCTCTGGGGTTCTCTGGGGTTATCTCCCTGAAATAACTTGATTTGGATGTAACAATTGATTTGTTCTGGATAACCCTTTCTGAAGACTGCAGGAATGGAAGCTGTTTTATGTTTTCAAGGTGCATCTATTGAGCTATTCTTGGGAAGTGGTGAAAAGGAGGAAAAAGTTGAAAAGCAATGAGACTTCCCTGTCCCTTACAGAATCTATTAGGAATGAAATTTCCTGCCAGACTATCACACCTTTCACCTACCTGGCAAGACATGAAGTAGACTCTGTCCTTCCCTCCCGTAGAATGTGGTACACATACTTGCCAGGTGAGGTCATTTTGAGAGAAAAATCCTGTCCAGCTCTCTTGGAATCCTGGTGTCATTCTGTGCTTCCACTTACAATGTGCCTGGGGCAACTCAGCCCCAGGCTTGTACTTGGTAGCTGCCGTGGCCGTAAAGATCAAATGGTCAGTCTTTCTGAGCACAGTGCCCTGTCTTTGGACACTGTTTGTCCAATAGGTCATAAAGTATTATATCATGGAAACAGTGTTGCTCCTTTCAGGTAGGTTAGCATCTTAACTCTTTGGTATTAAATTATGACTCTCCTACTTTTGGAAACAGGTGAGGTGTATGTGTTATAATGTATTGTTAGATTTTGAAGGCCCCAATAAAAGAGAGTTACTTTTGGCTGGGAATCAGGAGGCTTACTGGAAAAAGTCACATTTAATTAAAATGCAATTTAAAAGATTAAAATGCAACTTAATGACAGAGTGATTGAGAAAAGGTCCAGGGGATAGAGGGAGGGACCACTGTGTTAGGAATAGGAATGGGAGAGATGTGTTCAGCAAGGAATGAGAATTTGACAAGAACCTGGTATTTCTAACCCTGGCTACAAGTTAGAACCACTTGGCAATTTTGTGGCCCAGAGCAATTAATTGAATCAGCATGTTTTGAAGCAGGGCTTACACCTTAGTGCTTTTGAAAATTTGCCAAGTAGTCAGATGTGCACATCTGCAATCTCAGCTACTTGGGAGGTTGAGGCGGGAGGACTGCACATTCAAGGTTAGCCTGTGCGATTTAACCAGACCCTGTCTCAAAATAAAAAAATAAAATAATGCATTAGGGCTGTACCACAGTGATAGAGCTCAATCCTTAGCACTGAAAAGCAAAGAAAGAGAAGAGGAAGGAGGAGGAGGGAAAGGAAGGAAGGAATCCAATAAGCTAGCTGAAAGATGATAAAAATAGGTGAAAAACAATCAGAACTGAGAACCCCAGAGCTAATGTATAGCATCCTGGAAGTGGAGTCCAAGGATACAGCCAGAATAGGGGGTTAGGAACAATTTCCTTTAAAAACAAAACAAAACAAACAAAAAAACTGGAAATGGAACTCAGGGCCTTCACACTGAGCTACATACTATAGCTCCTTTTTATTTTTTATTTATTTATTTACTTTATTTTGAGACACGTTCTCACTAAGTCGTTAAGTTACCTAGGCCAGACTCCAACTTGTGATCCTTCGGCCTCCCAGAGCGCTGGGATCACAGGTATGCACCACCACACCTGGCTCTTTTTTAATTTTCTTTAAAGCCATATGGCTTGTTACTTTCCCCACCATAGGTATTGCTATATGGCATACATCTTATATGCAAAAGTTATAAAACGTATCTTTAAACTTTTCTTTGGGAGAAAGAGAAGTATGTTGTTAGGTATGTCCTGTGGGCCCAGCACCAGGCTAGGTATTTTGTTTTGAGAATTTTGCAAACCCACTGAAATAGTGAGAAGTGTTCTGGGCTGTCAGAAACCCACAATTTTGAGATTTTAGTGCTTTTATCTATATAGTTTTGAAAGGTGGATTTTGAAGACTGAAAATATATTTAAGGGAGAGAGCATTGGTTAGGAAGTCAGTTGTAAATCAAGACCCCAGCCTGGGCAACTTAGCTAGATTCTGTCTCAAAATAAACCCTAGGTGTTGTAGACAGGGCTTATGCCCCTTACCCTGAGCCTGTGTTCTTATCCTTAAGCCTGCAGGTTTACTCCAAACTGAGTGAAGCGCATTTGTAGAACCCTTGGCCAAATGTCTCAGCAGGACTAGGATGAGCTTTTCAGAGTATACATGTTTATTCAACTGATTGAACCTCAGGCCTGTGTGTGTGCTGAATTTTGCTCGTCTGGTAGGAGGTGTGTGCAGTGATAAAGATGGGTGGCCCAGCCCACGCTGAGGAGTCGCTTCTCCCAGCAGTGAGTTGGCAAATTGAGACAGACACACATATTTATACCTATATCTGCTGCTTTACTTCAAGATCTACAGTTTTTTAAATAAAACAAAGAAGAATTTTTTTCACTGCTTTCCATGGTACATTACTTTGAACACAAGCCACAAATAGCAATTAACAGTTGTATATGTTTTTTTTCTTTGGCTCTATTACCCATGAATTTCTTCCCAACTTGATGGTTTCTTTGTGAATATGCTATGAAATTTTGTTATCTCAGGTGAATTTCAGCTACTTTGAAGCTTTCTATTACACTAGGTGACATAAGAAACATCTAATTTCAGTGTATTCTCCAGTCTGTAAAAATAATGTCCTTTTTTACTGAGTAAGTAAGCATTTCCAGTTTGAGCTAAGAGGTAAGATTAAAATATGGATCTTCAAGGGTGCCAGGAAGAGTCTGGAATCACAACCTGTTTTTAAGTGTGTTTGCTCTGTCATCTGAGCCAGTTATCAGTTGACAAGATTAATCAGTTGCATGTCATTCATTCATTCATTCATTCACTTAGCGGTACTGTGGACTGAAATCAGGGAGACAACCTACACCCTAAACCTTTTTCTGTATTTTAAAATTGCCCTTGAACTTGCAATCCTCCCAGGTAGCTGGGATAACAGGTGTGTTAACACAGTGTGGGAATTCATTAGTGTGCTCTTTTAGATTACTGATTTCACTAAAGGTACTGAAATCTTTTCTGAAACAGTGCTCGAAAATTCTATTTAACTCATGTATGTATCCTGGTAGGAATGTGTTCTGACCATTGGGCAACCAGGAAACTGCTTATCATGATATATAGGATATTAATGAAATAAAAGTCTTTATTTTCACAACTTGTCATGAAGTTCACTTGCTTATCTAAAAATGCAGAATTCAGCTTGGCAATACTAAAATTACCCACAAGTGACTATAACTAGACTCTTATGTGATGTCGCCATCTAGTGGGAAAATGGTGCAATGATACTTCCTCAGCCCATTGTGTAAAAATCAAATGCCAGGAAAAAAAATTTTTGGTTGATTAATTGATCACTATAGATTTAAAAAATAAGTATTTTTGTCTGCTGTTTGGCAGCTACTAAGCAAATTTCTTACTGCATCTCATTTCAAAATGTAATGATTTCATAAGTATTTGTCCATTTGTGTCTGCACTGAATTTCAAAATGTTTAATTAGACAGCAAGATTTTAAGTGGGAAAAATAGATGGCCTCTTATAGAAGAGCTTTAAAAATTAGTTTGTGAAAATAAACTTGCTATTTTTAAGAAGGAAATCAAAAAACCTGAGTCTGAAATGAGATTTTAACTTTTAATTAGGTATTTTCTCTTCTACCTTATTTAGGTCTGTGTTTGATTTATTTTATTGGTCAAATAACTTAGTATCTCAGTTTCTTCATTTGCAAACTGAAGTTATGTCAATGTGAAAAAAACAATTTTTTTAAGGATTTACTGGTCCTAGGCCTAGGTCATTTATAGATACTGAAAATACAATGATCTATAAAAGAGTTCCGGGAATCGGAGAACATGGCCTTCAAAGGAAACAAAGACCAGTTTTTAACAATTTTTTGTTTGTTTGTTTGTTTGTTTTGTGGTACCAGGGATCGAACTCAAGACCTCGCACTTGCCAGGCAGGTACTTGTGTCCCTGAGCTAAAATCCCCAGCCAAAGACCAGTTTTTAACACAAGACAGTAAGAGTGGTGGTATACCACCCGAGCACACAGGAATATGAAGGCCTGGCTTGCATAGCAGCTCGACCTCAGAAACAGACTTAAGGGTACACCCTCTAGTGCAGGTTTGAAGAAGACTGAGAGTTAGTAAGCAAGGTAGGATGGTGGCTGAGAGTGAGCCCCAAGCTACGACCATCAACATGGATACAGAAAATAATATTATTAGTGGAGCATTCGACAAAATCGGGATTCTTACACATTCTATGGAACAGGACCACAAAGAACTCCAGTGTTGTAGTGTGGCAGAAGGAGGAGAACTAGAAATATCCTAGAGGGTCTATCCTAGGCTGTGTGGCAAGCTCAGCTTTCCTTTGGATGAATAAAGCCAGCCTTGTAGATTGCTTTCCCTTGAGTTTGTGCATTGCTTATGTTTAAAGTCAGCCTTTGGCAGGGGGTGTGCAGGGGTCGGGGGGCTTTATGAGTTCTAGGTAAAGGATCGTGTCATCTGTGATTCAAGATAATTTAGCTCCTTCCTCTACATATCCCTTGTATTTCTCTCTTACCTGATTGCTCTGTCTAAAGTTTTGAGTATTATATTCATCAAGAGTGATGATAATGGACACCTTGTCTTGCTCCTGATTTTAGAGGAAGCAGTTTCAGTTTTTTTCCCGTTTAGTATGATGTAGGCAGTGGGTTTATCTTAAGCGACTTTTATCGGTTTGAGAGAAGGTCCTTCTACACCTATTTTCATCGACCTCTTCAGCGGAGTACAGTATTATTTTATCAAATCAGTTATGAAGTGGGACATATAGACTTATTAAATGTGAGGTCAGTGAAGTAGTTGGTGCTGCCGAGACACCTAACCCAGAGGTGCCGTGAACAGAACATCAAAATCTGTTGTTATTCTAGCTGTACTGTAATAATCAACACCTGCCTATTTTTGTTTTTACTTTTTGGCAGTACTGGGGACTGAATTTAGGACCTTGTACATGCTAGGCAACTTCTCTAGCACTGAGCTACATTTCCAACCTTTACTTTTGTTTTGAGATGATGGTCTTAAGTAGCCCAGGCTGGCCACAAACTCGAGATCCTCCTGCCTCAGTCTCCAGAATAGCCAAGGCAACAGGCCTATTCCACCACACCCAGCTAACACCTGCCTTTTAGAGTTTTTTTTTTTTTTTGAGTTATTGGTAGTGGTGAGTGTATTTAGCTTTGTTCAGTGGCTTATCTTGAAAACAAGACTTTTGCTAACCTGAAATTGTTGCATTTTTAAATGAAGGATTTTTGCAAAGTTTATTTTTGCATTTTATATTTACTTTAATTGTGTTTCTCTAGCTTCAAGGAAATTAGTCTTTATCTTTAAACTTTAAATAGCTTATAAAAACTTGGTGATGTCCTTTAATGAATACCATTTTTATCTTCACAGATATAGGTTGGTCCCACAGGTTTATTTTCCTGAGCAAATTCACGACGTAGTTCGTGCCACAAAGTATTTCCTGCAGCCGGAGGTTTTGGAGAAGTACAAGGTTGACCCCAGCAGAATTGGTGTTTCTGGTGACAGTGCTGGTGGAAACTTGGCTGCTGCCCTTGGACAAGAGGTAACACCGCTGCCCCAGAACGCTGGTGCCGAGAGTGCGCAGTGCCACCCAGCAGATTAACTCATGGTCTGCTAGGTGTGGCAGACACATTGTGTCAGCTACTAGCTACGCAACGAAGTTGTTTTATTTTGAGGGTCTCACAAAATTGACCAGGCTGGCCTCCAACTTGGGATCCTGTCTTAGCCTCCTGAGTAGCTGGGGTTACACACATGGAACACCCTGCCAGAAAGAAGATGGCTCATTGAGGAAAGAACCCCATCCAGAGGCCTAGAGTTCCTGATTACAGTCCATGTTAGAGAGGATCTGACATCTTAGAGGACTCCCTTGCTTCTCAGGGAGAGCCATGAAAATTAGCACTGCCTACTTCTCTTGCAAATTTGCTTTGTAAAATGTGGTGTTTTTGCTTGTGTTCTATTTTCTGTGATTATCTTCTTAGAATTTAGAGACAAATTATTGCTTCCCAAAGTTTTAATGTAAAGTTTAATGTAAGTTTCCTTATATTAAAAAGTTTTCTGGCCTGGGGGTTTAACTCAATAGCACAAGCACCTTCCTGGCAAGCGTGAGGTCATCAGTTTGATCCCTGGTACCCCCCGCTCAAAAAAAATTTCCTTATATATAAAAAGGAAAAACATTTTCAGCTTTTTTAGATGTCAAATTACACATGTTGAGCTGAGTTTTACCTGGCTAAACTGTGAAAGCTGTGTCTAACTATAATAACACCCAATGTTTTGGCAGCTGTGCAAACTCAAAGATAAGCACCTTTTCTTCATGTAGATTAAATAACTTAAGGCTAGCATTTCTAGGGCCGGGAGTTTGGCTCAGTGGCTTAAGCACCTGTCTGGCAGGTGAGAGGTTGTGAGTACAATCCACAGTGCAGCAAAAAAAAAAAAAAAAAAAAAAAAAAAAGACTAGCATTTCTACCTTCTCACTTCTGCATTTCTTTTGGTATGTTTAAACAGCATCTTGCATTTTATTTGTGACATACTTTAGTTAATAATAAAGCATTTGAACTAGATTCTGTGGGACATGATCACATTTGCTACTCTTGTGTCCAGACATAGGCTTTAAAGTCAGGCAGACCTGGGGTCTAATGCAGGCCCCACCTTGGAGAGGTACAGGCTAGGGGTGAGTCCCATAACCTTCTCTGGGCCTCAGGAAAATGACTGCAGTGTGCCTGGCTGCCGTGCTGTTGCAGGGACATATTCCTGAGTGTTTCTTTTCACTCTTTTAGGAGCAGTTGCATCTTACTTGAGGATGAGGTTTGAAAGTCCAGGAGCAAAGCAAAACGGCATACAGTCAGCTTAAATATCATTTAGTTGCTTATGAAACATAGTGACCTAGCTAGTTTCTTTTAGGATGTTATATGACAAATGTATAATTTTAGACAATAGAATTACAGAAATACCATGATATAATCATACTGGCAAGAGTCACAGCTGAGCTGATAGCTGCAGAGATGGGAGATTCACTTCTGTTTCCATTTTGGCTTCATCCTGAGGCATGTGCTTATTAAGTAGAATTGAGGTGCATTGCCAGCATTATTTAAATTGTCACTCTCTCACCAAGTATGGAGACCAAATGCTCATCATTTAGTCTTGTCTGTTCATTCAGCTGTACTACCCCTCTCTTCTGGAAGAGCGAGCCTCTTTTTCTTCTCCCTAGGAAGCTATCACCTTCTGGGGTTTTATACAGAATAAAATTAAATGAGGTTCATAGATTATTCACCCATAATATCTACCAAGTTGTGTGCTAAGTGCCAAAAGATAGATACAAGTAGTGTTAACGGGAGTTAAAACCTCAGAGGTCGTGTACCCTGGGTTCACTCAAAGCTATGAATTACAAACAGCATGGATTCCTTAATAAATACGCAGGAGTTTGAGAGGGTGGTAGTGGTGGAGAACTGTTTGTTTTTAAACTATATTACTTGATCCCATGCCTGGTGGAAATGTAAAATGTATTCCTTTGACTGACTCAAAGCAATACATGAATGCATAGGATGTCCTTTCTGTAAAAGGAATCACACAAAACGAAACGATGTGTTTCTTTTTCAGTTCAGTCAAGATACCAACCTAAGGAATAAGCTCAAACTGCAAGCATTAATCTATCCCGTCCTCCAAGCATTAGATTTTAATACACCCTCTTACCAGCAAAATGTGAACACTCCAATCCTGCCCCGCTATGTCATGGTGAAGTACTGGGTGGACTACTTCAAAGGCAGCTATGATTTTGTGCAGGCAATGATCATTAACAATCACACTTCCCTGGAGGTAGAAGAGGCTGCTGCCCTCAGGGCCCGTCTAAACTGGACATCCCTGTTGCCTGCGTCCATCACAAAGAACTACAAGCCTGTCGTGCAGACTACCGGCAATGCCAGAATCGTGCAGGAGATCCCTCAGTTGCTGGACGCGCGCTCCTCCCCACTCATTGCAGACCAGGATGTTCTCCAGCACCTCCCGAAGACCTATATTCTGACATGTGAGCACGACGTCCTGAGAGACGATGGGATCATGTATGCCAAGCGTTTGGAGAGCGTGGGTGTGGAGGTGACCCTCGATCACTTTGAGGATGGCTTCCACGGGTGCATGATTTTCACAAGCTGGCCCACCAACTTCTCAGTGGGAATGCGGACTAGGAGTAGTTATATCAAGTGGCTGGATCAAAACCTGTGAAGGAGTAAAATCTCCCAGAGGCTCGAGCCCCTCTTGACCTCCTGCATCTGCTTTGCAAAGACATGGTATTTTTAGTTGCTAAATCTCCCTCCCTTGATATCTGTGACTCTTGGACTCTCTATTCTCTGCAGACTTTATGACAATCTAATTTTCAAAAGTGAATTTGAGTAAGTGCAAAAAGATCTGAATTTGGTTTCCAAAGTGGGCCATGCTTTCTGTTCTTTGTTTTATAGCCATCTACTACTAAGATTCACAGCTGCAAAATGCAGGAGCAGGGCTGGAAATAGCGTTGGGTTCTGCCTTGTACAAGACAGTCTTTTCGGAAGACGTGTTTCCAGTTGTGGGTGATGGAATGACCTTCGATGAACTGAGAAAACGGGAGCTCTTAAACTTGCTAGAGCTGACTTTGGGTTCAGAGCGGTGTTAAATGTGTGCACTTTTAGCTCCGTGCTGGGGACCAAGTGCCCTCCGTTCTTTGTAGATGGTCTTGTTTCCTGTGGGAATGTCAGCAATGGCTTTCTAGCAAGACAGGTTCCTCAAGAATTTTCTTCCTCAAGAGTGTTAATTTTATGAGATAGCTGTCTTGAAGTCTGGTTCGATTAAAATAATACTTGAAAGTTACTTTCTACTACTGCTATTAGAAAATAGGAGGCTGCATGCACCAGATAGATATATATATTATTAAACTTTTGTTATTGTTTGGTTATGTTGTTTCCTTGGGGAAATCTTTTGGGAACAAATTTATTTAGATTTAGAATAAATTTTCCACTGTGGAATAGGTAAAAAAAAAACAGACAAAGGAAACAATTTATTGTTTCATAAAAATGTTTCTGGCACAAATTACCAAGAGCGGTGTGCATATATTTGATATAGTCAGGAAATAAAGTACATTTACTATTAATTTAAAATACTTTTCCCTAATGAAAAAAATATCTTTAAAAGGTCTAGTCTGTTCTTAAAAACTCAACTTTTTCACTTATATGGCTTTAAAATGTGACTATTTTGGTAAAATATAATGTATTGTTTATTTTTTTAAGTTATTTCATGTCACTATATATAGCTAGACTTAAGGATTTTCCTGAAAAACATCTGTAATAAATATTAAAAGGAATGGTATTTTTAAAACTACCTTCAAATTATATGCACATATAATTTTCTGGAAAGAGATAAAATAGCAATTAATAGTACTATATATTAGGAAAAAATATTTTGATATTATATGCATATACAAGATATTTAGAAACTCTGCACCTAATAAAATCATCTAAGTTTATGCTGGTTGAGCATCCCTTATCCAAAATCTGAAATGCTCCAAAATCTGAAACTTTAAGTGCTAACGTGATATCACAAGTGGAAAATTCCACACCAAGAAGATTTCTTTTTTTCAATACATTTTTGCAGTGCTGGTTATTGAACCCAGGGCCTCATGCATGGGAGGTAAGCACTCTACCATTTAACTATAGCCCTAGCCCTTTTTTTTTTTTTAATTTTTTTTATTTTGAGGCAGATTGTCATTAAATTTCATAGACTGACCTTGAACTCACTATCCTGCCTCAACTTCCCAAGGAGCTGGGATTACAGGCATGAGCCACCATGTCTAGCTCATACAATGAAAAGTTGTTTCTTGTTCAAAATTAAAAATATAGTATAAACTTACTTTCAGCCTATAACTATATATAAACTTCACATATGACTATATGTGAAACATATATTAATTTCTTATTTAAATTTGGGTCCAATCACTAAGCTTATTTCATTATTCATGCACAAATATTACAAATTCCAGAAAAACCCAGAACACTTCTGGTCCTGGGCATTTCATGAAAGAGATACTCAACCTGTAGTTTAATACCTTAGTCAAGACACTGCTCCTCTCTGTTCTTTGTGGTCAGAGGAGCCCTTACTTGGATTCTCCCGGGTGAGGGACAAGCAAACATCACCAACTACTGTCTCCACTCCTCATTCCGTCCTTCCAGTCAGGTCTAGAAGTTCCAACAGCCCAGGCTTACTATCATGTGAAGTCTGCACTGCCAGTGGGAGCATATCTGGCATAACGAGAAACTTCGGTTGTGATTTGGGCTGAGCGTGCTGCATTCCTTCCTGCCCCTCCCACTTTACCACTTATCCCTGCTACTTTTAGGGCGTGCAGAGAGCAGCAGTGCAGCTGCACACGGAAAGAAAGTACAACTTTCCACTCCTTTAAAGGATGGGCATTTCCACGTCTAGCCAGGAGGCAACAAATAAAAATTTGCATACTTATTTTGTATCTATTGTAAGAGATAGTGGTATTTTGTGTGCGTAACGCAGGAAAATGCAACCACGTCTGTATGTGTGTGCAGTGGTGTGTGTATAAGAATAATCCTGCAAGCTGCCTTGCTGATGTACTTAGGTGAGTCGTTTATACCATCTCTGGGTTTCTTCTCCCTTTCCTCTAAAATCAGAGAGCTGAGTTACCTAATCTTTGAATTCTCTTGTAGCCATAAATCCCAACCATTTTCTCAGACTGGACAAATTGTATTGGTGTTATTAGGTTGTAATTTCATATTCTGCCATAGCTACCATGCTCATATGACACTTTTTTAGGGTGGGAAGGGGTGCCGGGGTTGGAACCCAGGACCTCAGCTTGCTTGGCAATGGCTCTACTACCGAGCTACACCAACAACCCGATTCCTGATCTTTTGACACCATTGAAAGCATCTTTATTTGAGTTTTTCTGCCTCTAACAAAGAGGACATGTACAACAAGAATTCTTTTAAAAATGACATTTCTCACAGAATTATAGCCAAATTCTATAGTGGTTACAGACAGCAAGTGATTTCAGATTTTAGAAGAGCTCTCAGATGAAGAGGGAGGGAAAGCAAAAGGGTCAACCACTGTTTCTGATGAAATACTTGAGTTCATTGTTCTTTTTGCTTTTATTCCTATGAGAATGTTTGTGCTCTGTAGTTCTTTTCTCGTGTATCGCTTTGCTTTGTTTTTCTATTTTATGAAAAAGTTGATAGCCTTTTTATAATATTGTTGTCTGTGAAACAGGAACATTAACATGTGAAGAAAAAACCTGAAGTGCTGTAAAATATAGTGAAGTGTAAATTAATCTTAATGTTTTATCATTGACCTGTGAAGATTTTAAGATTATTATGTAACTATCTTGGTGAATATAATGTTTTCTGCATGACGTTTTAACCTTTGACCTTTTGCCTATTTCCCACTGCAGAGGGGAAGGCAGATTTTATGAAGGATTTTAGGAGCAAATATATTTTGTAAAATGAAAATTCAGTGTGGAGATGGGAAGGCATCCCCTTGTTTGGAATCTTGTTTGGAAATAAAATGGCTCCACCTAGAAATGCGCTTCTTTTATTTCCTCTCATCGTATTTTCCGGTTCCTATTGGAGACGCTGCCCTCTTTCTTTTTCTCTCTGTACCCCACATCCCTGCCAAATCTAATGCCCACTGATGTTCTTCAGCTGTCTTTTCATCACCCAGAGGAGGCTTGGTGGCTTCCTTAGTAGCGTTCATTTCACATCTGAAACTATTGCATGTTGTACTGCACAAGGGAAGCCTTTCTTGGACTGCCTAGAATATTCCTAAAATCCATGGGACAGTTTGGGGACTTGTTGGGAAAGAGGATTGTAATACCAATAAGGTTTGACTTGAACCATTTCAGCCAAGGAAGTATTAGCATCACCAAAGGCAATTTGGCCTTGGCATCACACTTCACTCTTGAGTTTATTATCTTAGTTTATATCTATATCATAGGAACTTACAAAATAAGACATTTTCTCTAAATTGTTTATTTTGGTACGGGATGGTCTGATACCAGTACACAAATTAAATGTTCCTATTCAATTATAGTCATTTTCATCTTTAACAAAACCTCTGGTGTGTAGCTATATTTTGCAAAAAGGATCCATGAATAGTTTCTGTAAGTCTCCTTTGGGCTATTTAAGTGTAAACTCTTACTATTTTTCTTGCAATTGTCATTCTCTTTTTATCCCCCCCACACACACATTTTCCTGTAACACCTCGTGTATCCTAATGGATCCCCAGTTTTAACTTCTTTATTTGTAAATAAAATGACTCCATCTGGGAATGTGCTCCTTTCATTTCCCCTCATCGCATTTTCCGGTTCCTATCGGAGACGCTGCCCTCTTTCTTTTTCTCTCTGTACCCCACATCCCTGCCAAATCTTCTGCCCACTGACGTTCTCCAGCTGTCTTTTCATCATCAAGGAGTGGTTCATCATTGGTATCATTTTCAGTGCCAGCTTCCCCAAACCCAAAAGACTGGCAGTGTACATAGGATTTTTATTTAGGGACACATGGATGGCTCAGTTTCGTCACCCAATGCATTATCCTGTGTCGTCAGAGAATGTGAGGGGTGACATTTGCACACGTTTTCTGTGTGGAAAGCTCTTCCCCCAGGTTTTCTCAGGCTGTTCCCTGTTCACATTTCAGATTCACCGCCCCTCCTCTGAGACATTCACCTGCTCAGCCAGGCTCCCCTGGCCGACCCAGCGCCCACAGCTTCCACCCAGCGCCTTCCCCGCAACCCTGGCCCCCGCCAGCCTTGCATTTGCCCTTACTGTTTGTCCTCTCACTTCTCTGTCTGAAATCTTATTCATTTAATGATGCTTGGATTTTTTTTTCCTCTATACTTAAGTTAAATATAAGCTCCATGCAACAGGGACTCTGTCTTGTCATTCCTATGCCCTCGGCACTTAGACCAGAGCACGTAATAGACTTGCAAAAAAGTGCTTTTGAATAATCGATCCCTCCGGGAAAAACTCAACTTCTAAGAATCATGGTATGATTTCTTCATGTGTGTCTTCTAGAAGCAATTTAAGTTCATGTCAAATATAGTTACTTAAAACTACTAAATATTTCCAAGCAAAATTAGATTTTAAACAATTTATGCCCTGTATTTAACTGCCAAATTTTAAAGCCAAAAATAGTTTTTGAATGAAGATTATTTTTCCTCCCAAGGTGCATCTGTTCTTCATTTTTCTTAATAGATACTGAATTTTTTTGCTGTAGTGAATAAACTTGACCCAAATAACACTTTTACAAGTATTCCACAGAAGTCAACAGTAAACATTGGAGAATTTTTAATGAGACAAATTCTGTAACTTTCAGGATTTTGCCTTCAATTCTTTCTGTTTTCATTATTATTATTTTAGTAGAGAAACAAATGCTATGCTCTTTATTCCAGTTGAATTCACAAAGCCAAAAATAAAGGGACTGGGTATAGTAGCATGTGCTTGTGATCCTAGCACTCAGAAGGCTGAAGAAGGAGGATCATGAGTTTGAGGCCAGCCTGGGCTATTTAGCGAGACCCTGTCATAAATAGTCTCAAATAAATAAATAAATAAATTCATTTTCCTTGGCCACAGATTAAAGTTATTTTAAGTAAGCATGCTACCTTAAAGTAATGGTTTGCGAGCCGGGCGTGGTGGCGCACGCCTTTAATCCCAGCACTCTGGAGGCTGAGGTAGGCAGAGCGTTGTGAGTTCGAGGCCGGCTTGGGCTACAACGCGAGCGCAAGGCTGGCCTGAGCTACACAGTGCGACCCTGCCTCAAAAAACCAGGGCCGGGAGTTTGGCTCAGCGCCTTACGCGCCTGTCAGGCAGGTGCAAGGTTGTGAGTTCAATCCCTGGTGCCGCAAAAAAAAAAAAAAAAAAAAAAAGTAATGGTTTGCTAAGCTAAGCAACACCTTTCCTACTTACTTCACCAATTCCACCACTCTCATACATAGTCCTCATGGACAAAGCCAGCGCCTCAATTTGTGTTTTTAAACAAATTCATTTCTGGTGCATCCAAGAATTTGCTGAGGTATTTCCCCTCACCTCTATACCATTAAAGGTCACCTCTACTCACTCGTTCCTCTTCAGTCTATAAATACAGTCAAGTCTATCCTATCTGGAAGAAACCCTTTTTTGCCCTCTACCTCTATGTTCTTTTTTGTTCTGATTTAAACAAAACAATAGTTTAGAAGGCTGAGAAATACAAATATTATAAGATTCTATTTAATACATACTGATTTCCATATACCAAGAGATAATTTAAAAGTATACCTCCTTGATGTTGTTTGAGTTATCTGTTGCTGAGTAACAAAATATTCTGAAATTCCTAGAACAATATTCGTTTGTTATCTCAGTATTCTGGGCACACAGCTTAGCTTGGTAGACTATCTGCTAAATACAGTGTTCAACGGAGCTGCCAGTCTCAGAGTTCCATTGGGTTAGAACATGTGGGAGGGATCAGCAGGCCAGTTTTGCTGGCTGTTGGCTGAGCACCTGTGTTCTCTGCGCATGGTTTTTCCTCCTGAATTGGAATTTTGTGTGTGTGTGGCTACCGGAAATCGAACTCAGGACCTTGCACAAACCAGGCAGGTGCTGTACCACTGATCTATATCCTCGGGTCCCTGAATTGGAATTTTGAGAACATGTCATCTGGGTACCAAGACAGAGCATTCCAAGTGTGTGAAAGGTAAAAGTGTTATATCTAAGGCCCAGATTTGGATGTTACCCAGCATTACCTCCACCATATTCTGTTCAAACAAATCACTGAACCAGCCCAGTTTCAAAGGGAAGGAAGCAACCACTACTCTTCAATGAAAGCAGTGATAGAGAAAGTATAGCTATTTTAACATAACACAGCTCTTGCCAGAGACAACTTGCATTTTGATCAGTCATTGGTTAGAACAAAAATTTGATTTTCTTTATGGCTGATTTGGAGAATTTTTTTACAGATTATTTCTGGTCCTATACATTCCTAACCTTGGTTTTCCTCCACCTTCTTCAAATTTCTGGTGCTGGATGCCAAAGAATAAGTTTATATTGCAGTGGTCTGACTTTGACCTCAGTGGACTGTATGAGCTGGTATTGCTCGAGACTCCCTCTACTGGCTGAGCCAGCAATAGCTTAAGAAAAGCTACAAATCACATAAATATATGTCATTGCATCAATGCTAAATGTATTCCTAGCTCCTTTCCCTTGATAGGATCCCAAAAATGCCAGAAGCCAACCAAACCATCTGGCATGTGAGGAATCATGAGTTGAGGAAAAGTGGCAGTTGGGAGAGCAGTAAAAATCAGATGCAGGTAAAAGGTGTTTCGATCTTTGTATATTTTTTAAAAAATCAATAATCTTTTTCTTCCCTTTTCATGGTGCTAGAGCCTCATGCATGCAGAGCAAGCTTTCTCCCACAAGCTGTAACCCCACCCCCCACACTAATCTTGCACACCCTGAATGGGTCACTTCAATTCCTAGATAAAAGCCTATGCAAATGAGAAGCCCTAAACGCAAGCGGATGTTTTGTTTGTTTGTTTTGTTTTTGTATTTGTTTTCATTTCTGAAACAGAGTCTCTGTATGTAGTCCAAGTTGGCCTTGAACTCACTATATAGCCCACGCCGTCCTCAAACTTGCAGTGGTCCTCCTGCTTCAGCCTCCCAAGTTTTATAACTGCTCCCTCTTGAAGATGATTGTGAGTTGTTACTCTGGTCCCTCATTGCACTTGACCCATGGTATGATCACTGCCTGTTGAAGGGTCTGCCTCCCCGCAAAACCAGGATCCTTGAAAAGTGATGTTAACTTCACCTAAATGACCCCTATGTGTGACATGTAACTGGTCAGCGCTTGATAGTCTTCGCTGAACAACTGGGTACATTATTTTTCTTATGAAGCCACAGTCAAAACATAGTCTTCTTTTCATGATATGTAAAACTATGCATGATAGTATTATATATATTTTCTTATTGATAGACTTAAAAATTTTCTGCCCCACCCCTACCCTGTTTTCTTTGTACAACAGTGGAGTTCACGGCACTGGCCAGCAGAGGGCGCGCGCGAGAGTCGATGGCGTCCGCCATCCTCTAACTGCTCTTGTGGTTCACTGAGAAACAGAAAAGGTTTCCTTATAGCTGTCTTTTTCTTTTACTTTGTATAAAAGGTGAATAAAAGGCCATGTCGTACTTCATCGCAAAATAAATTACATTGGGGGTTTTATTTTTAATCGAGAAAGTGTAAAATCCTCCTGAGTACCTGAAAGAAAATGACCGAATTCTCAAAACAAACAGAACACAGCCCATGGTGATCCTTTGCGAAAACATAACTCATCTCTCTGCTCACCGAAAGGGTTTCCTCTTTTCTTCTTAACATGTTTTTATTCGAGGTAGATATCGGTCATCCATTGGGAGAAAGGCTGACAGGAAAATGTGGCTTGGCACCTTTGTAGGACCCTTGAGTACAGCAGGAAGTACAGACCTGCACTTTCTGTGGCGCAGGCGGAGACCCCCAGGCCGCCAGCACTGCGCTGGGAAGCTGTGGAAGGGGAGAAAATGCCTTCGAAAATGCTAAGTGAGGCAGCGGGGCATGGCCTTCAAAAGGCTCAGCACAGAGTCAGTGACAGCATTACCACACTTTAAAAAATAGATATGCAGTCTTCCATCACCAGGAAAAGCTCCCACTCAGCTCATGTGGAAAAGGAGACTACACCAACTAACCGTGGGGAAACTAATCCCAGTGCCGGCTCTACCAGAGAACATCTCTTCATTGGTGACTTGCTGTTCCCATTTTAAAGGTTTTATTGCTCTACCTCTCTTCCTTATTCCACAGAAGTACTTGAAGCAGCTTATAGTTAAACAAAAACTGCAATGGAATAGTGACCTAAAAGTAATAGCTTACAGCCAAAGAAAAGAAGAAACACACGCCTACTAGGAAAAATTCAGTTTTGGTGGCTAAAGTGGCTTGGCTCTGAGCACCTGGCAGTTGAGATAGAAAGTGAAAACATCACCAGGGATTCAGCCTTCATCTCACAAGGGAAGATGCCTTCCAGTTTCTTGGGTGATGGGTTTTCCCTTGCCCTGAATTCTGAAAGAAAATTCCTACATGTGACTTAATGAGTAGTGTCTTCAATTATATTAAAACAAATACGACAGAAACCATCACATTTCTGTTTATTTAAAGAACCTCAGTGAGTTCAGAGGATGTAGCTTTAAACTTCAGTGTATCTATACGCTAAATCTATGAAAGGAATCATGCTTGTTTTATTGTTTGCCTGGAAGGCTTTCAAAAATAAAGTTAAATAAGGGCATTTTTTAGAGTTCTGAGTTAAACAAATGTTAGATAATATAAAAATGTTCCTCCAAGGGTAGTGATAATAAGATGATCTACTTTTGTTTTTTATGTTGGTGCTAAGGGGAAGAAAGGAGACATAAGTATATAGAAAAAATTATTAAAGGTTATATAAAAACTTTTTAAACTGGTTACCTCTGGGGAATGATAACAAAAGATCCTAGAAAAGAAAGATTTAATCTTTCTCCACACAATTTTCTCCACTCTGAAATATTTTTATAAGGGTTGTGTATTATTTAATATTTTTAAATGGGAAAGAAAAACCAGTTTATCCATCAAGAATACATGGAACAATTTCTGCAAAATGACTAAAACTATTTTAATTTTATTTTAATTATGATATAATTCATCTCCTTGCAAGTTATCTCTTGTAAGAAGCAGACATTTGCTGAAGTTAAGTAAAGAGGGAGGTTATTATAAGGATACAACTAGAAATCTCCTGGATGCCAATATCAAAAATGAAGAGAAGCCTTCCTTAGGAGAACCCGGTAGAGAAAATTCAAGAACCTATGCTGTCTTTGGTTTTGCTGTATATCTAGTCATTGCTGCTTTCTGTCTCCCCAAATATCCAACATGTTGGTTTTCTTGGCTTGCCAAGTTGTGATACTTTTGTACGATCAAACGTGACTCTCAGTTTGGAGCAGGGTTAAATACAGCCTATGGGCTCTCTAATAAGTATGTTTCTCTAATGTTGATCTGCACATGAGTTACCTGAGAATCAACCAAAGATGTTAAAATGTAGATTCTAACTTGGTAGCTCAATGCGTCCAGAGGTTTAATTGTACATCAAGCTTCCAGGTGACTCCCTGATGCTGCTGGTCACCCAACCACAGGAGTAGTAAAGTCCACTGTGCTCTCCTTGCTCTTTCTCTTCCTCTAGCTGTTTTCTTTCCCTTTCCCCTCCCCCATCCTCCTCTCCTCCTGCCCTCCTCTTCTCCTCTCCTCCTGTCTTCTCTCTTCTCCTTCCATCTCCTCTTCTCTCTCTCTCTCCCTCTCTGTCTGTCTGTCTGTCTGTCTCTCTGTCTCTGTCTCTCTTCCTTACAGGTTCTCACTATGTAGTCCATGCTGGCCTCAAATTCACATTCTTCTGCCTCAGCTTATTCCTGAAACAGGGAATTTGATTGATTGCTAGCCAGCCAGTGAAGCGGGTTGGATGTTGTCTGGGTTATTTGTATCACATGCCCGCTTAGCCAGAGCTGTGGATGGGAATAGCACCTCTGAGAAAAGGAGTATGAGTGGCCAGGCGTGGAAAAACATGGTTCAAAAATCCTACCTTCATCTGCATCCACAGTTTCCACAAACATGAACCAACTATATATGCCAGAAAACCCTCTCTCCTGTTCTAACAATCCAATATTCAATCCAAAGCTACCCAAGCTGTGGTTGAGCTCACACCCTCAGGCAGTGCGCATTCCTCCTGTGGCTTCCTGAGCTGATGGAGTAATTAGAGGTCCTCAACCAGGAGATGCTGCCTCAGAGATGCTTAGGAATCCAGCAAATCTTGTGTGGGGCCTGAGCATTGGGAATTTGAAGAAGCTCTGTGGTTTATTCTGATGCATGAATCCATGGCTGTTTGAGAACCACTGAGTCAAAAAGAAAAAAAAAATCCTCTGTATGGGTTAGGGGCTTAAAGCATGGAGGGCAAAGGTCCTTGCATCAAGATGCCTATGTGGTCCTGTGCGTCAGTGAGTTTTAACCTTTGGTGTGTGTTAGAATTCTCTGGAATGCTGGCTAAAACAAAGATGGTAGCCCCACTCCTAAAGTAGGTCAAGGACAGAACTCAAAAAGCATTTACATTTTAAGACATCCTCAACAGTGATGGTACTGTTGCTGGCCCTGAAAATATTGTGAGGAGAGCCCCTATGTCATGTGATACTACTACTGATGATAACCCATCTCCTAGCCAGGATTGCAAGAATGTATGTAAATATTTAGCAAATAACTTAGAGCTATAAAAATGTCACACAGTAGTGAACAAACTATTCACAGAAGTGAATGGTTTCCGTTTTGGCCTTTGCTAAATTTTAAGGATTTAGGATAGAAAAACTACTCATAGGTTTTATATTTTCTCTACACATGAGGTGTATCAATCAGGTCCTGCCAGGGACGAGATGGCAAGCAGAGTGATTTATAGGAGGAGCATTTAATAAAGGAGCTCTGTGAGAAGATGTGAGCAGGGTTTAAGAAACCAACAAGAGACAAGAAAGTACTCTAGATACAGTAGCAATGGGGAGCTGTCATCTTGTATAGCACTAGTGAGATAGGAGGGGAGGAATTCCCCACTCTGAGAGATGATGATGTGAGGTGAAAGCCTGGCATCCATGGCATCCCTTCATGGAGTGCATCAAGTACTAATATCAAAAGTCTGTCTTCCACTGCCCTCCACGCTCCTACCTGTGGCTCCCACGTTCAGAGCTGGAAGTGAGATAACTCTTCATATATTTCCATATCCGACTCTGGACCCACAGCAGGGTAGAGAGGTGGGGAGTGGATCTGTAGGGCAAAGGGAACACAGCCCAACCCCTAGTACTTTTGCACCTGGGGTATAACAGTACAGAATTGTATCCATTTCACACAAAGTTTAGCTCTTTGCACTGTGTGAAGTAATTGTACTTAAAAAAAAATGGAAGTGATGTTTAATTTTGGATGGCACTCAGCAGAAATCACAATTGTAGTTCCATTATATCTATGTCCAGTGGTTGGTTACCCTGGTTCAAGTTCATAAGCTCACTAACTAAAACTACACAACAAGCCTGCCCTTTTAAGTATGAATTATAGTAATATTTCCTGCCTACTTCTGAGCACTAATTTTGATTTTTGGAGGGCAACACAGAATCTCATAAACTGTAATTGAAACATTTATATAGATGAAGACTTCCTGTGGACTGTCAGTTTATTAATCAATTAAGAAAAAAAAATGTGCCAGTGAAGACTGTCCAAGCAGAGAAAGGACATAAATAAGCAAGGTTTAAAATCTCAAAATGCCTCCTGCCCTGTGGTCTGCCGTTCTGGCATTTACTCGTGAATTTAGTAAGTGCTGTTGTACCCTTGTTAAATGCCTCACACAGTGCCTAGGTCTGAGGGATCCAGCAGTAAGCAAGATACAGTCCATGCCCTCCAGGAACTTACAGTGTCTAAGGACATGGAGAACAGAAGAGCTAATGATAATGATTTAGTTATGAAAATAACTACACTGCTTTGCACAATTCTTGGTTTAGCAAAGATTGTTTAAAAAGAGACTTTGTAGAGCAGCTTTAGATTCTCAACAACATTGAGTAGAACACACAGAGATTTCTCCAGTACTCCCTGCTCCCTACCACGTGCTCAGTCCCTCCATCACCAACATATCCTACTAGCATGATACATTGGTGATGAACCTACATTAAAACATCATTATCGCCCAAAGTCTAGAGGTCACACTAGGGTTCACTCTTGGTGTTATACGTTCTACATGTTTGGACAGGTGTACAATGACCCGGAGCCACCATTATAGTATTTTGCAGAATAGTTTCACCACCCTAGAGAGAAATCTGTGCCCTGCATATTCATTCTTCACTTCCCACCGGCCCTTGGCAACCACCTATCTTTTTACTATTTCCATACTTTCCCCTTGTTCCAGAATTTCATATAGTTAGAGTCATACATGATATAGGCTTTTTAGGTAAATATCCTCCGTGTCTTTTTATCATTGGATAGGTATAGGGTGAGGGTCCCCATAACAGGGTCTCTCTGGAAATTGTCGTCCGCACAGGGCTGCCAGCAGTTTGACCAAGTAGTTGAGTTCAGATTTCCTTACTCTGACACTGATTCTGGTGCAGGTGGCTACTCATGGGTTCCTCTCAGGCAAGTTGTGATTCTCTATTTGCCTGTTGGTTTCTTCCATTTTGCCGGCAACAATATACCCTGTGTCATCACTTCTTTAAAAGAAGTTACTGATGTTTATTTCTTAGGATGCAGTAACAACTTCTAAACTTGTTACATGCCAGACCAGAAACTGCAAGTCCTATTCAGCTTTCTTTTTTGTTTTTTTAAGTGGTACTGGGAAATTAAAAGGAGTCTCATACAGTAGCTAGCCGAGAGTTTTACCACTGAGCTCCACCCAGCATCTTTTTAAACTTCGTTTTGAAACTGAGTCTTGCTAAGATGTCCAGGCTTGCCCTAGCATTCCGACCCTCCTTCTTCTGCCTCCTGAGTAGCTGGGATTAAAGGCATTCACTACTATACCTGGCCTACCAAAGCTGTTTCTTTTTTCTTTTCTTTTCTTTTCTTTCTTTTTTTTTTTTTCTTTTTCTAAGTTGTTGTTGCTCTATCCTTACTGGAAGTTTAGAAGTAATTTTTATTGCTCTGATTTTACAGACAAGTAACTGAGACTCAGAAAAGTAAATTACTGGCTCATGATTGGTGGAGATGGAACTAAACACAAGTCATAAGATGTATCTCCCTATGCAGGGCCCTACTCTAAACTGCCATCTTGGTTTAAAAGCCATATACACACAGAGGGTAAAATATTAATTTATTAACTTTAGAATATAAATCAGTTTTAAATTTTGACAAGAATAAGACATGTAAAAGGAACAGAGAAAAAGTAGGTATGTAATGAAAGTTGGCCTGAAAATGAGGAACATAGTATAAAACTAGGAAATCAAGTTCACCACCAGGTCACATTTGCTGCTTCATGATCTCATCAGATCCAACCCCGTTGCCTACATGTGTCCTGTTGCTGCCATCTTCAAGATTCATTTCTATGGCTGAGTTGATGGCTAGGTCAATAATCAAGCTTGGATTGTTGCTCCAATTTTGCTGAGAGGGAGTAGAATAACAAGATAATGTAATAAACAATGTTCTGTCTACCCTCATGGTTAGCATTTGTTCTTTTCGTGGGGGGCATAATAAATTTGTGCCCCAAACAGAACAAGTTCTATGTCGCCAAATAAAATGTCCTCTAATGCTTCAACCTTATGATTTATTTTAGTCATCAAATTGGCATGACCTAATAGAGAGAGAGTATTGTAAACAAGAGAGAACACTTTGTTGCCCATGAATAAAGACATGCCCTATTTCCTCCTTGACCTACCCTACCGCATTTAGAGTACCAGAGACATAGTGAAGATTCAACATGTCTCAAAAATCAAACAACATAACATAAGAAAATGTAGTGCATAAAGTACTAATATCACAGTTTGATTTAATTTTAACTATTATTTAAAGTCGTAGATACTTTTTAAAATAACACTAAACACACCTTTAAAATATTACATTTTATCTGCTGTGACTCATCTTCTCTTTACAAATTGCTTTCTGTATTACTTGAAATACTACATGCAAAATAATTTTGGGGAACAATCCTACATAAACTCACAATCCTATCTAAGGGTAATGCTAACTCTCATTGATATGATGTGTTGAATGCTTATAAATGTGACAGGAACATCACAAATATTTTCCCCAAGGATCTGCAATATTTTGTACTTTATCAGGAAATTGAGAGGTTAATAAGCTTAGTCCATGTTAGTATGTTTTAGTCTTCGTTGTTCAGAAAAAAAAAAACCAGAATTCTTTATTTAAAAAAAAGATTTATTATGAGGAATTGTCTTATGCAATTATAGAGGATAAGAAGTCCCAAGATCTAAAGTTGGAAGCTGGAGACATAGGAGAATCGATGGTATAAATTTCAGTTCAAGTCTGAGGCTGCAGTCTGAAGACTGATCCAGCTTGGAGACTGTCAAGTACAATGAGTTCTCCCATCCTCAGCACTATATTCAGCAGATTGAGATGCCCACACCCTGTAGAAATCTGCCTTACTCAGTTTGCAGACTCAAATGTTGCTATCATCCAAATCTACCCTCCAAGACACACCCAGAATAATGGTGAACCATGTCTGGGCTCCTCATGGCCCAAATTTGACACATAAAATTTACTATCACAACCCAGCTACAAAGTGGCTGAGATGGGTGCTTTGAACATAGGTGACTTGAACTACAAAGCCTTTATCATATCACATTGCTCTATACCAAAGGAGATGAGTTTTCTGATACTAAGCTTCAACTGCAAGAGCTGCACCAAGTATTTGGAGAGTGGGAGAGGTCCTGTTAAATAGCCCTTCTCAAAGATTCTGAGACTACCCAGCTGTTGTTTCATTTTCTTCTGGTCCACCGCCAAGTCTCTGGTAACAGTATAAAAATTTCACTATACCTCCCTGTAGACATGGTTCACACCAATTTGTTCATAGTGTTCCTAAGAATTTCAGGAAATAAAATTAGCTCATCATCTATAAAATCAGAGGCCATTTAACACTTCTTAATGTAAAAATCTCAAGCATAAAATTTTTCACATTACTTATTTCTTCAATTTTATTGTGAATAACAGTGTTCTGATATACATCTACATAATAAAATTATTATCACAGGTAAACAAATTACCATGTCTACAGCTTTCCATGCTTCCTTCCTCTTTTTGTTGTTATTGTAAGGGCACCTAAAATCTGGTTGCTTGGCAAATTTTCCATCTGCAACACAATATTACTAACCATGGTCTATGGCTATATACCTAACATCCCTAGGTTTATTGATACACATAACTTTTATAGACTTTGACTTACATTTCCTCATTTCCTCCCACTTGCTGAATTATTTTTTTAAAAGCAGAGGTTCTTTGGCTGAAAATTCAATTTTATTTTTATATTTTTAGTTTGCACATTCAGTTCAAGACTTCTTAATAGATAAAATATGCTTCATAAACCATTTCAAGTGTATTTCAAGCTCACATGAAATTTATCTTTTAAGCAAGAAAGAAGAGCATTTATAAATTGGAATGAATATTTCACACAACTTCTAGGATCACATTTTGCATTAGGTAATATAATCCACCATGCCATATCCTTTTTTCCAAGAATCTCTTTAATCATATTGAGGAGCCTGAAACAAATCAGTGAAGTATGATGCTGCCCTGGGCAGGAGCACCCTGACCCACTTGAGAAAGGTTGGTTGTAGATCTGTCACTAGTAGGCTCTCTGCTGTTTGACATTCAGGAAATTGTCTACAAGTACTCTATCTCTTGATCTGTGGAGTCATTTCTATTATATTAATGAGATCAAATTCAAGGACAACAGAGCAGGAGCTAAATTTTTTTTCATAAATGAAATGCAGGTAGGCTCTGCAAGCCATTTACTACAAATATCCAGACGAAGGGAAGTACTTTTGCACATTAGGTCACATACTCCCAAGCCTGTTTGGTAAATAATTATTTTAAAATATGCATTTACTTGCCTGCTATGTCATTAAATCTTTCATTCATATCTGTTAAGCATCTCCTGTTTTTGTAAGTAGAGTAGCTTAAGAGTTTTTAAAACAAATAGCAGAAGGAAATGGAGAGGGGAAGCAAGTACCTAAATGGAAATGCAAAAGTGGGCATTATTTAAATTCTAAAAGCAAAAACAAAGGCTTGTCAGGGTATAAAAGACACTACAATTAATCAGAGCTCCTGTATAATACAGGAAATGTGGAACTATTTTAGGAGAAGGAAGCAGAGAGGAAGGGCTAGAACCCACTGGTGACAAACATTAGCTGTGAAGGATGGTAAGTGCATCTAACAAAGGGCAAGCAAACAAGAGCATCAGTGTGCCCATTGGAAAAGTCACTGAGCAACTGAGTTTGGTTGCCAGGAAAAACATGGAAGATTGGGGTGGCATTGATATAGGAAAAATGATTCCAGACCTCCAGATGATATGGGGGAATACAACTCCCAACCTACTATAGGTCTGGCGCGAGTTCGTGTTCTCTAAAATTGAAGAATGAATTTTAGGAACAACGGAGGGTAAGAGCAGAATATATTTATTGGGAGAAAGAAAGCTTCTGTCTGAGAGACAGAAGGGGACCTGAGCGGGTTGCCAAGGACTCTGTCATTTTTAGGGACTTTCATACAGTAAAACTATGAGGTTAGACGGGTCCAAGGCAGGGAAAATGGGAACCTGCAAGGTAGGCATAAGGTGGGACATAACTACAGTTAACCAATAAAATTAATTGCTCAGGTAAAATTGATTAAATCAAGGACAAATGAGGAAAGGAGTCACATAGTAAGCGGGGATGCTTAACAGCAGTGACTCTTCCTGTAGGGGGTTGAGATGCTGACTCCTGACTTCCTCAGGGTGGTAGAGAACTATTTGGACTGTTGACCCTTAGGATGCAGTTGTATTTGTTCAGCTTTTTGTCTTGATATCTGGCCCACAGCAGGAGATGCCTGTCTCCTCAGCAGTTACAAAGTATCTGGAGTTCTGCACTGGTTCCTTTGAGGGCCTAGCCCTATCTGACTGCCTATAATATTTTGTCTAACTCAGTTTTTCTGTAACATTCCCCCCTCTGAAGAAGTAACCCGAACTGCCTTGAGGGGCAATGGGCAATCACCGATCTGGTTTCTTCAGGCTGAAGAGGGTCATAGTTGGGGATCGGCAGTCAGGGGTACCTCTGCAGAGGTTCTGTCTAGAGGCCCTCAATAGACACCAAGCATTTTCATCTTGGGTAGGCGTGTAGCTTTGAGTCTGGAGGAGACAAAGTCAAAAAACCAATTAAGTATGCATGGGCCAAATAATAGTATCAACAAGATGATTATGAGTATAGTTAACAGAGATTTCCACCAAGAGGAGTTGGTAATGGCTTTCCATAAGGAGGAAAAAGATAAGGTCCAGGGAATTTTAGAGTCTGACATGTCATTAATTTGTATTTTAATATCTTGAATAGCTACGGACATATTGGTAGACAAATCAGGAATGTATACATAGCACTCAGTCTTTACAATTGTACAAGTTCCCCTGTGTTGCTGTTAGAATGTCTAATGCCATCCGATTTTGGAGCACAGCCTGTCTCATTAATTTTACTTTTTTTATTTAGGAGAGAGGCCAACTGTAGTGTCATTTAAGGCTCATTGAGTATAGTTAGTTAAGGCCTTGATATACATCACATAACTATTGGTTTTATCTGTATGATACCTTGGCATTTGGCACCTTTTAGGCAAGAACAAACTTTAAATCAAAGCACAAAGGCACATATAGTCAAAGCATGAGTAGAACCCTATTGACATTTAGGCTCCTCTATTGATAAGAGTCTGATATTTTAACATAAATCCCTTTAGCTTTAGTTATAATTATCTCTAACTTTTGATAATGCAGGAGAATCAAATTAATACATTATTGACAAATGAAACTCTCTTAAGTTTACATACATATGAACAACAATATGTGTTGTACCTGTAAAAACCAGTCACAGTATTATTTTGATTAGTTGGCAACCTGGATATACATTATTTAGTCAGGATAAAATCTCTCCAGGATTGGAGTCAGGCTTTTTAGCCACAACTAAAAGTAATCAGTGAAGAGAAAGTTATCCCAGTTACTGTTTAAGCAACCTATATTTTGGTGACTGTATTGAGGTACAGTGTCTGGAAAGAAGACCAGAGTTGAGAAGGACAAAGAGACATGTGCCAATGTCCAGCAATCGGCTGGTTGATTTTTACCTCTTATCATGATTATCCTCTGCAAGATGACAGGCAGGGATGACAGTCCTGCCAGAGGGAAGAGACAAGCGCCCTGAGGCCCTTTAGTCCTACTGGACCAGCTGATAGGATGGGTCTGAACTCTGGGGCCTTGGCCTCAGAGGGCAGTCCGACCTCTAGTGGCTTCCAGTGGTTACCTTTGTAGTTAGGGCATGGCATGGGGCCTCTTAAAGCAGTCCCTCTTAAAGTGGCCTGGCTTGTGGCAGCAGTAGCAGGTCGGCGTCTTTGTCAAACTCTTCTTGGAACCCCGAGAATCAGACGTAAGATCTGTGTTTTAAGGCCACAACAAAGGGTAGCTACTTTTTGGTCTCTTTGTTTTTTCTCTTTGGTTTTCTCCCAGTCCTGATTATAGAATACTTAGGAGGCAGTTTTTTACTAAAGAATCGAGTGACCTATCTGGAACAAAGGCTATCTTTTGTAACTTTTTATAATATCTGAAACTTACTGGGTAATAAACAAGTCTTTAAGTAAAATTTGTCCTTTTGTTGAATCAGGATCTATGGACATATGTTTTATTAGCACCTCTAATAAACGACCTAAGTCAGAGAAATTTTTATCTTTTCCTGAAAGATAGTTGACAATTTAGAATAACTAGAAGGCTTGGTTTTTGTTTTTTTAGACCTTTAAGAATACATGTTTGAAAATGTCTCTTATTGTAAGCACCCACTTGGCTATTAGGCCAGTAGGGGTCTTACATAGGGACTGCTTGTGCACCAGTGGGAATTGGTGATTCCCCTGGCTCCCTATCTTCTGGCCTTCTAAAATTAACAATATGATATTCATCTCCAAATGCAATAGCAGCCTGTAATGCTGCTTGTCTCTCATTAGAAGTTAAAGTTTGATGTAAGAGTAACATTATATCTTTCTAATCTAGTTTATAAGTCTGAGTAAGTCCTCTAAGACCCTCAATGTACTTGTTAGGGTCATCTGAGAATTTTCTAAGGTCTGACAATCTGTTTTAAGTCCCTGAGAGAAAAAGGCACATGAACTCTGGAAGTCCCAAATTGTTCATGTACTTCCTGTAAAGGGTATTGCCCTTGAGGAGCTGGCAAAAACTCAGCCAAAGATGGGTATATTCCTGTAGAGGCTTGGATCTCAGCTGGTCTAGAAGCCTCATCTTTAAGGCTGGAAGGGCAATTAGGGGAAACCTCAGGTTTCAACGGTTTAGGAGGAGCAATTTCAGATTTTGGGCTAGTAAATGTCTTAAGGGCCTGAGGTGCTGAGTGTTCCTCTGGCTCACATTTACATTTAGAGTATAAATAAGGAGTATTTCTTAATGCAAGAAAAGCTTGCGCATAAGACAATTCTGACCATTTGCCTTCTCTTTTACAGTATGCCTCTAGTTGTGAAATAGCATTGTAAATAATACTTCCCTCTGTACTCCACTTTGGTTCTAGGGGGTAGGTAGGTCATGCACACATGCAGAGAAATATTAAATGGCTCTTTTTCAACATGGAAGGGTCGAACATCTTCCAGTGCTGAAGAATGCATTCCAAAGGAGTAAGGGGCTTTGGCATTGAGTTGCCCATGTCTGTAATGTAAAAAAGCAACATGTAATGTTATAAACCCTTTTTTGTACCGGGAATTGAACTCAGGAAATGGGAATCGAACTCAGGAAACTCCACTGAGCTAATGAACTAGTGATGTGGTTTTGTACCAGGAATAAATGGAAATCAAACTCAGGAAACCCCGCTGAGTTTTTGAGCTACAAGCTATGCAAAAAGGACATACAGGCGTCCCTCGTATTCCTAATTGATAAAAAAATCCTCAAGGCGTCCCTTGGGTTGACCCTGCTCCAAGGTAGGTGGAGACCATTGGAGAGTGAAAGATAAATTCCACCAGCCTATCCACCCTGGCACTGGCACGCAATCTTATCTTCCTATCTTCCTCCGTAGCTCATGAACCTTGAATTTTGTTTATGGTTATTATGACAAGAAACTACTGCTTTTGTTCATCAAGAGGGCATATGCAAAAAGGCAAGTTGCTAATTAGAGGCTTTTTCTGGTGGTACTGTGAAGGAGATCACCTCTGGAGATAGATAAGGCAACAACTGACCTGAGGAATTCTAGCCCTGGGCCCTAGAGCGAAGAAGCCTCCAAGACAGTTGTATTACCCATCTAATCACCTGGGCAATCTTTCCTAGCTACTTTACTTAAATCTCTGTATCCTTAAAGCTCACAGGTTAAACTTATTATCATCTAGCAATCACATTTTATCTTATCAAAGGCATGTCAGTCTTCTAAGCAAACAGACTATTTACTCTTGGTTAACATATGTAAGGCACAAATGTAAAACCTTCCCTTACTAGCTGCTGTGGAATGCAAACAACTGTTGCAAACTAGCTCAGTTTAATCTCTGAAGGGAGGGGTAGTCTAACCTAAAAATCCTCTGAAAGGCTTAGTGAGAGTACCTAGTCTATTAGCAGAGAAATAAGGATGATAGATAAGTGGAGATTTTAAGTGGTCATGAGTCAATGTCCACTGAGGAACTTTTGGGTGTCCACCAGAGAGTTGCCCTGGCCAGGAACCCTCAGTTCTCAGTTTCTATTAGCTCGAATAACCAGAGATCAGTCTCCAGAAAGGAATCCAGCTGTCTGTCTGGTCAACATTCCATTGACTCCATTGGCCACTGGTTTCAATGGGGATTCACCAAACAGATGCTGGGGAAACCTGTCCTCTGCTTTAAAGAGTGGCAGCTTGCTCTATCAGTGATTAATGAGCTGGCAGAGTAACCACTGTTTGTCAAAGTTCTATAAGGGATAGTTAAAAGCCTGAGCAAGATCATTACCTAGTGCTCCATAAATTTATAACAAAGGTTTTAAAGTCTATAACTTGAAAGGTTGGAAAACCTCCTTAATCTAAAATGTTTAGGTTCCATAAGTGTGCTGTTTTTGGGAATAGCTCCTTCCAGTGTTAAACCTGGGAGGCGGTTCTTCCCACTGTGTCTCAGGTTCTACCTCCACAGGAGATAGTGGCCCAGAACACAAAGCCGGGACATGGCTTTTATGTGTGTTCTCCTGGACAGGCACAATTCCGATGTCTCATCTGACCCAGAGATGGGGTATGTGTCCTTTATCTAAGATGACTTCCCTGTCTTCGGCGTTAGCAAGCGCTCACTTTCTAGGGGCTTAACTTAAGGGAAAAAGTTGGAACAGTCAAAGAGTTCTTTCTGATCTTACATGCCTCTATAAGGAAAGCATAAAGTGGGGAAATGAGTAGAAGTAAAGCCAAAGAAAGGAAACTGAAGCAGAACAGGCCTGACATTTCCTCTAGAGTGTAGAGGAGGATCAGAGCCAGTCTGTCTCAGCGAAACCTGTCCTCCAAGTCTTGAGACCGGCCACCGGCCTAGCGCCATTTAAATGGTGGAAGGAGTCCCGGTTTTTATTGTAGGCATGTATATTTTTAAA
>RJWM01014636.1:0-49950 GCA_004363535.1 Dasyprocta punctata | reverse complement strand
TTGGTTCTTGTTTCTTTGAGGGGAAACACCAGGGGAGCAGGTGTGCCAGCTGTCACCCCATCCGGGACCCCGGGGCAGAGGGACCTGGAGGACTTAGTTCCCCCTGGGCACAGTGTGAGGTGACGGATGGTAATTGGACAGATAAGCCAGTGCACAGGATGATTTGCTGCAGTGATGGGAGGAGATAAAGCCGGCGGTGCCAACAAGCGCCCACCCACCCGTGGGGCAGCAAGGCAGCCTTGCCTTGGAGTTCTGGCTCCTGGCCAGGAACTGGCACTGGCCTGAGATGCGAGTGACAGCCGCGCCCTCAGCTCAGGCCCAGGGCGATGTCTCGAGGGGTCAGCGATGCAGGGCCCAGCCTGCCACAGGCCCGGAGAGGAGGCCCGTGTGTCGAGGGTAGAGGAGGACACGTCCAGGCTCAGCCGCTGAGGGAGTCAGGCAGGCTTGCATTTTGCATGCTGCGCTCTGCGAAGTCCAGGGAAGACCTGCAGCACCACTTAATCCAGTTGCATTTAGAAACATTTCTCTGCATTCTGCATTTTCTTACATGATTTCCCTGTGGGGCATCATAGGTAGATTTCGTGGGATCGTTTCTTTTCTATCGTTTCTATCTTTTCTATCGTTTCTTTTCTACCTGTGTTTTTGGTACAGGCTGTCACTATGTAGTCCAGGCTGACCTCAAACCGTGGTGATCCTCCTCCCTGTCTTTGTGGAAACTTTGTTGTTAAAGTTTTAGTCTTAGAGGTAACTTTTCAATAGTTTGAATCTGTTGATTTTAAGTTAAGTATGTATTTGCTGTAAGTATTATCCAGACATCTTGCCCTTTTCCCTCCTGTCTTTTGCAGTCCAGCATTTTAGGGCTCAGCAGGGTAAAATGGAAGATGAGAACTGTCACCGGTTCCGTAAGCACATGGCTCTGACTGAGGCTTCTCTCCTGGCTGATTTGGGGAAGGGATGATGTCAACTTTCTTCTCAACTTGAGTCATTTGAGGCAAAACAATATGGTCGAATTGGGTTTAGGAATCAGACAATGAATCACATTTTGTCCTCAAATAATAAATAGGGTGGCAGAATTCCACAGACTCTGGGTCAGTTGAGTAATGCATGAATATAATCGTTGCAGACAAGGTAGGTGTTAGTAAGTAGGACTCTTCAGTGCTCTAGTCAGGAAAATCAGGAGGAACACAGATCCTCTGTTTGGGTAGACATAAACACAGACAGCAGGTGTAGCTCAGCAATACAGGGCTGTGGTACGGAGTGGGACCTTCGGAGACGGCTCAGAGTTGGTTCCGCAGGGGGCAGGGAGCCGGGGAGCCAGGGTGGTGCCTCTCTGGGGCTGCCAGCTCCCTGCTGGATGGGGAGGTGTCAGCGAGGAACAAGATCAGGCTCGCCATTTTCAGGAAGATCAACTGCAGCTGTGTGAAGAGGAACTGGTTGGGAATAGTCCAAGGGAGATGTTAGGAAGTCTACAGAACACTTAATTTCTAATGCTTAAGAAATGCAATCCCCAGTACCTTACACATTGTATTAGTGAGGCTGGGGAGAGGTAAGTTAAATTAAGTAAGAAAAAATAGCTTCAGCTTGTTTACCTGTAGTCTTCCTGGTTTGGGGTAGCAGGTTGTGCGAGTGCGTTGTGGCCCTCACTGGCCCGGCCCTTTACAGTTGTGGATGTGACAGTTGTGGATGTGGTCCTCCTTGGTCAGCTGAGTGCCATGATGATGAGGCTAGCACACTGGCTGATCCTGGTACAGGCTGGACTTGAGGGGAACAGCAGCAGCCCCCGGAGCCCTTACCGCTGCCAGCTGCCAAACAAGCAGTGCCGACAGGACTCGTGGCTTTGATCACCGAGGACCTTTATAACAGGTGGCAGATCTTACCTCCTTATCTCGGGGAGCCTGCTGCCCCGGGGCCTGTCTGTGTGCAGTCCCGTGACTGCAGGTAAGAGCCCTCTGTATTTCAGGAGCTATTTTCAGCAAGTGAGCTTTCTAGAACTTGTCGGTAACATTGATATGCTCACACTTCATGTCATCCTGAAAACAGTAGGTTAACCCTGAACTGTAGATTGCCAAATCTTTGAGGTCAGAGGTGATGTCTTGAGCTGAATGTCATGGTACTCACCTGTCATCCCAGCACTCGGGGCTGAGGCAGGAGGATTTTTGGGAGTTCAAGACCATCCTGGGTTACAGTGTGAGCTCAAGGGCAGTCTGACCCTACATAGTGAGACTGTGTCTCAAAAAAAAAAAAAAGAGGGCCAGGAGTTTGGCTCAGTGGCTTAAGCACTTGTGTGGCAGGCACGAGGCTGTGAGTTCGATCCCTGGTGCCACACACGCACACACACACACACAAAAAAAACGGAAGAAGAAATTAAAAAAAATGATTTCTTGTTGCTGGTGTGGTTTGTGTGATTGTTCTATTTCTTTTCTTTCTTTTTTTTTGTACTGGGGATCAAACTCACAACCTTATGCCTGCCAGGCAGGTGCTTAGGCCACTGAGCTAAATCCCTGGCCCTATTTTTATTTTTATTTTATTTATTTATTTATTATTTTTTTTTTTTTTGGTGGCACCAGGGATCGAACTCACAGCCTCACGCCTGCCAGACAGGCGCTTAAGCCACTGAGCCAAACTCCCAGCCCTAGTTTTGTGGAGGTGGAGTCTCACTGTGTAGTGCAGGCGGGCCTTGAACTCACTTATGTAACCCAGGCTGGCCTCGAAGTCACAGTGATGCTCCTACCTCAGCCTCCCAAGTGTGATTGTCCTATTTTCATGTAGCCTCGTTCAGTTGGTACTAGTTTTACTTGTGAAGATGTTTGGATGGTAAGAAGCTTAGTATACAGCGTCGGGAGGCCTTCAGCTCACGTCTCTTGTACACCCACCCACAACTTCCCATGCCCTCTAAGTCCAGCTGAATAGGACAGCTCTTGGGCTTGTCTGCTTTTAGATATTTATATCATCTCTGATGAAAAACAAGTGGGTTACACTGATGACCCCAGTTAGAAACTCAGTGCTGATCTCTGAACTTTGGACTATATTCCCAAATACACTTTGTGTGGGTCTTTATTTTTCAGTACTGTACTGAACCCAGAGCTTCACACATGCTAGGCAAGTGCTCTACCATGGCGCTACATCCCCAGTTTATTTTATCTTATTTTATTATTTCATTTATTTATTTTGAGACAGGGTCTCACTATATGCAGTTCAGGCTGGCCTTGACCCCACTATGGATCCTAGGCTGGCCTCGCACTCAGAGCAATCCTCCTACCTCAGCCTCTCAAGTGCTGGGATTACAGGCATATGCCACCACAGCTTTTTCTTTTATTTTGAGACAGGGTCTCACTAAGTAGCCTAGGCTGGCCTCAACTTTGCAGTCCTCTGGCCTCAGTGTCCCAGGATTGCAGGTATACACCACCATTCCCAGCTCACGAAATTCTGGAGTTTTGTAATGTACATATAAATTTAGACCTTTGGTGCACAGTAACATTCATGCAGAAGTACCTGGTGGGGTCATTTAGTAAAGTCAGTTAATGTGACGTCACATTAGAATTGATGAGACTTACTTTTTATCCAAGTTTGTCTAGGTGGCTTCTGTCCTAGTTTTAAATTTTGCAGTATGCATTTAAGATGCAAAATACTTTGTGGCTCTGAGTACTAGAGGGTGTATGCTGTGTAAGAACGTGCGTTTCCCCGTCTTGTGGTCACCTTCTTTCAGAGGAGGAGGAAGGCGTGGAGCAGAGGTGGTATGGGTAGTGTTTTCAGGGTTGATTTAATTTTGCAAAGTGGTGTCATGGAAGCATCACAGCAGGACCCACTCAGGCGAGCCCTGGAGGGCGGGAGAGGTGCCGCGGGAGAGTGTGGTCCTGCACTGAGTCGGCTCCTCCAGGGAGGCGGCTGACAGCACTGTTTCCATAAAATCAGATGATAAAACTGGGTTGGGGTTAAGTCCCGGTTTTTCCTTTTCTGTTTGTGTGCTGGAGGCGAGGAGGTATTAAGAGTGCCAGCCCTGGAGGATGCCACCGAGCAGGTTTTACTGGGCGAAAGCCTGCTGCACGTTCTTTCACACGCGTGACTCACGAGGGAAAAGTCCCCCTTCTTGCGGAAGCACTTCTTCTGCCTTCGAACCTGGAAGCACTTTGATTTCTTAGGCTTAATCACATTTGGAGAGACACAGTCTAGTGGCACACTAAGACAGCGCTTTAAAGGACACCGACAGTTTTCCATGCATTTCCGATGTTGTGGTAGGGAGCAGTGGAACGTGGAAGTCGAGGGCCAGAAGGTGGGCTTAGGATGAACGGAGCGGGCTTCTAGGATGGAAGGCCTCGTGAGAGCGGTAGGAGTGCAGCTGTCCTGCCGTTTGCCCTGTCTTCGTTACGTGCCTGTGTCACTGTCCTCTGAGCTGGTAGGTTTTGTGTGTTGCCCTTTCCTTTCTGTGGTCAAATCAGGATGGAGAGTGCTTCTCAGATGTCGGGAAGACCTGATCTTCCCAGATTTATGTCATGCACACTGTTGATCTTGGGATTTCCTCCTGGTCATGTGTCTCTTCCATGCCTATGAAGATAAGTACCGTGGAGAGATTACCTTGAGTTCTCCAAAGGGGAATTAGAATTTCACTCAGAATTCCGGGGGCACTGGGTGGCATCTATCAGAGGAAGGCCTGTGCGAAGTGTCGTCAGGGTGATAAGTGGGCTGTCAACTGTGACAGCCAGCCCCAGGCTGGAGTTGTAATGGAAGTTAAGTGGCACTCAGAGCCCTGCATGACTAACCTAATTTAGCAGCAGGGCCCGTGAGCTCTGGCCCAGGGAAGGTATCTCAGCCAGGCCACACCTGGCCAGGGTGCTACCACACTCCAGTTCAGCCGGGACCACTTGACTTCTGTCTTTCCTTACTCCCTACCCTGGGATGGAGGAGAGAAGAAAAGGAACCACTGGCGCTGATCCTTGCAGAGCTGGGATTGCTTCTGTTCACGTCCTGTGCTGGGCTTGAAGCGCGCGGCAGGATGCAGCCCCACTCCAGCCCAGCACAGGCTAAGTGGCTGTGCCGGCTGGGCAGGTGGCTCTGTGGCCCTCTCCAGCAGTGAGGGCATCCTGATCTGTTTTGGGTCTTCATACCTCCCTTCCTCAGGCCTCTGTATGCATTCTCTCCAGGGAGTGTCAGTGACCAGGCCATGCAGCCAGCCTGTGCCTTTGTTCTGCAGGGTGAGTCTGCAGGTGACTTGCCCTGCTCTGCCCATGCCTCAGAGACAGGTCTTTCTCATTGTTCACTTAATCTAACAAGAATGCACAGTGGAGGAAGTGGTTTGGTGAGTTCTTATAGAGGTCCTTGGGCTGTGTCATGGTGACTCTAGAAGACCGCAGGTGGGGGTTGTATGATCTGAAGGCCAGACATGGCCCCTGAGCGTTGTTCCGTCTTAAGATACCTCAGAACGCTTCTGGTGGAACCTCTGGGTATCTGCAGGGAGCTCAGGCTTTGCACCTCTTTCACAATGGCTTTTCTGTCATGGTGAAGACAAAATACCTGGTGCCCAATGTTAAAGAGGGCAAGGTTATTTATTGTTTCGCTCACAGTCTGTAGAGGTTGCAGTCCATAACTGGCTGACTCCAAAGCAGGGTGGTGTAACAGAAGGGCATCGCAGAGGAAAAAGAGTTCATGGTGCGCAGGTGGCAGCAAAGTAAGCAAGGGGCAAGGCAAGCCTCTTTCTGTCCCTTATGTTGTATCCAGGCTACTGGGGTTAGTGTGATACCAAACCAATCAGTGGACTGATAGCAGTTACCCACCCTTAATCCCAGCACCCTTAATCCTAGCGCTGCACCATGAATCAGTCTCATGCTCTAGATCCAGCCACCTCTGAAAAAGCCCCACCTATGTATGATACATGCAGCATTGGGGGACATCCAGACACAGCCCTCACAGCCTTCCCCAGGGGCATCCTGTGACTGGGGGCAGCTGCTCTCCACCCCAGCAAGTAGTTTCACGTTTCCCCACCTCGGCCGTGGGGGCCACCCCGTGTTCGTGGCCTGTCATGGCTGCCTGGGTGCTGGTGTATTTCCAGCCTTTCCGTGAGGGAAATCAATGTAAAGAGGCTCCCAACACGAGAGATGGCTTTTGAGCCCAGAGGTTATTATGGGGCCAGTACCCTCAGTTCTATTAATTAAACAAAACAGAAGAAAACAAAGCTCTAAAATAAGAATTGCAGCGTAAGAATAAGAAGTGTTTGTGAATTGAGGAGCCATGGTGTGCTAGCTCCTGGCCACCCTTCGCCCTGAGCATTGTCTGAGGTCCTCAGTCCAGGAGGGCCTGAGTGGTCGCTCGGAGTCCAGCATCTGCCGTTCGGGCATTGCTCAGCTGTCACACCTCCCTGAGACTATGGGTGCGAGTGGTTGCGGACAGCACCCCTTTCTCCTGTCGCCCTATTCAGTGCAGGCTCAGAGCCTTGCTAGCAGAGCTGACCAGTAGCTCCATTGCCCCGCCCACCCTTAGGGGCTAGTCAGTGGTGGCACTGATTTTCCTTGGAAAGTGGAACTGGTGGTCCTGCATGCTTCCCTGGGCCTTGTGAGACCCACATGGAGCTGATGCGCGCTGACTGGGGACACCTGAAGAGCCTGCTGCTCTCTCAATGCCGAGACGCCCGAAAGAGTATATTCCTCTTACCCCGAGAACCCAGAAGCTTGTTCACCTGCGCATCTCGGGCCCCCTCACGTCTGTGAATGAAAGCTCTGTGGGTCTGTGAGTCCTGTTTGTGAAGTCAGAGTCTTCCCGCATGCAGAGTGCTTCATGGACGTGGGCTGGAGAACTTGGAACCTGAGACTTGGTCTGAACCTCTACCAGGCTCGGCCTCGGGTGTGGTGATTCTGTGTATGCGAGAGTGAAGGCGGACCACCTTTCATTTAAGTGAACGTGTTATTATTCAGAGGTAATGACAGAGCTTGTAAATCATGTGGGACAGTGGGTGCTTCCTAAAAACCCCCTCCTGTAAAAACTCCAGCATCTGCCTCCTGGCTGCAGGCACCTTGGTGTGAAAACAGTGACGCGTTGTAGGCTGAACAAAGGTTCACTCGTGGTGTGAATTGTGTGTGTGTGGTTTTCATTTACATTTCCCCAATTTCAAAATGAAACCAAGAAGAAGAAAATATTCCTGAGTATTTTTGCCTGGGGACGTCTATGAAACTGTTCCCTGAGCCCGTGGTGGTGAATGTTTGTGTCATTGAAAGCTCCAAAAGGTTCACCAACACCGCCCTCAGCTGTCACAGACTGACAGCGAGGGAGGAGGAGCAGACCAGCAGTCAGCCAGAGCCTACTGGCTCCAAGGAGGTGAGCAGGGCCGGGACTCACAGCCACTAGGTCTCACTCTGCCTGGGAGCCTGGTAGGCAGGGCGGGCGGCATTCGCAAAGGCCGGGCCTCAGTGACCCGCCCTAGCAGCAACCGTCATACTCACCATGCCACTTACAGATTTCTCAGTTGAAGAATGATGATGAGTTAAAGAAAAAGAAATCAAAGTTCCTCTGCGTGCCTTCGAATAGAATATTGGTGTGAGTTTTTAATATGTTTAAACGGATCAAGTAAGCTAGGCGTGGGAGCACATGCCTGTAATCCCAGCACTTTTGGAGGCTGAGGCAGGAGGATTGTTGCCAAGTTCGAGACCAGCCTGGGCTACAACGTGAGCTCAAGGCCAGCCTGAGCTTTTTTGTCAAAAAGACCAAAAAAAAAAAAAAAACAAAACAAAAAAAAAAAACAAAAAAGCCAAACAAAAAGACACTAACAGAAATCAAGCTTAGCCCTTGATTAATGAGAATCCTTAATTGAATAGAATTTTTTATGTGGGAGGCCCCTGGATTCTAGAATCACATAGTACTAAACCGCTGTTTGGACTTTTTCCTGTGTGTTGTTTGTTTGTTTGTTTGTTGTTGTGAGATAGGATCTTGCTGTGTAGCCCAGACTGGCCTCGAACTTGCTGTGAAGCCTAAACTAGCCTCAAAATCTCCCCGCCTCAGCCTACTGTTAGGAATTTTATAGACAAATGACTTAATTGCCCCCCACTTTGTCGTTTCCATATTTTGGAATAGAAATCCAAGAGCATGGGAGAACCTAACTGATGCTGAGGTGAGGCTGATACAGGGCTATTTAGAACTATTTCAGCAATTTGCAATCAGCGTGACTCTGTGTAAGGAAACTGTGGAATTGATGGCAGAATTAGGCAAGGCCCCTGAGAAGACTGTTAGTTGAGGTGCCACTATCTGCACCCCTGGTGTTGAGTCTTGCAGAAGCTTGCTGCTTGGTTTCCTTTTCAAAGGCAAAGGCAGGGATTGTTCACAAGTTCTGCTTTAGAACGCGGGACCAGAGGCGGTGGGCACTGGGAGCGAGGCACTGTGGGGCCCGCGGCTGCTGCTGCCAGGCAGGGGTAGAGAAGGAGCTCCCTGGACGGGGAGGCCAGCTGAGCAGATGCCCTCGCCAGCCGCCCGCCTGCCGCCCGAGCGCCCGGCCTGTCAGGCTCCAGCCAGGTGTGCGTGCCCGAGAGCTCAGGTCACGGGAAGCCGCAGGCTGCGCCCTTCCTGCTTGCAGATTGGCCACAAGTGACCGAGACAAGCTCAAAGGAGAACGGTTATGTCCTGACCAGCTGTCTTCTGTGGCTTCTGTGATGGCATGCTGATAACGGTTTATGGCTTTTTGAATCAATACGAGGAATAATAAGCAAAATCACTAGGTAACAGAAAAGAAATCCTGAGTGGTCATCAAATGCATTGTGCTCCTGCCAGCGGGAAGTCGAGGCAGCACACAGCACGCAGACTCTTAGGACTCCAGCAGGCTCTAGTTCAGTTGCTCTTATTTCAGTATGTTCACTGACGGAGCATGGCGGCATATGCCTGTGATCCCAGCACTTGGGAAGCTGAGGCAGGAGGATTGCTGTGAGTTCAAGGCCAGCCTGAACTGCACACTGAGACCTTGTCTCAAACAAACAAATTTAAATACATTTGCTGGTATAAATGGTTACCTCTGTGGTTGTAATTCTAACATCTGTTGTCCGAGGGGTGCTCTAAGCAGCTAGATGGTCTTTGACAGAATGCTATCTAAAACTCCATGAGTGCCCCTTACAGCCTAAGGTTAAACTGAAAGGCTATGAAAAAAGCAGTCATCTTACATAAAGATGGTTATAATTTTTAAAGTTTTTTTTGGGAAGTGGGGTGGGGGAGACAGAGTCTCACTTTGTAATTCAGGCTGTCCTTGAACTCACTTTGTATCCCAGGCTGGCCTTGAACTCACAGTGATCCTTCTGCCTCAGTATCCCAGGTGCTGGGGTTACAGGCGTGCATCACCATGCCAGGCTAAGATGGTTGCACATGTCTTTCCAAGGCAAATCTATGATGAGTTACTACAAGTAAGTTTATAAAAATACATTATAAACATCGTGGGTATTTTTAACTTTAATTAATTAATTAATTAATTTTGAGACAGAGTCTTGCTATGTAATTCAGACTGGCCTCGAGCTCACTTCATAGCCCAGGCTGGTTTTGAACTTACAGTGATTCTCCTTCTTTAGCCTCCCAAGTGCTAGGATTACAGGCGTGTACCACCACGCCTGGCTTTTTTTTTTTTTTTTTTTTTTTTGTGACATGGGGATCAAACTCACAACCTCGCACCTGCCAGACAGGCGCTTAAGCCACTGAGCCAAACTCTTGGCCCTAGTTTTTTGAGGCAGGGTTGTACCATGTAGCTCAGACTGGCCTTGCGTTTGTGTTGTAGCCTAAACTGGCCTCGAACTCACAGTGCTCCTCCTACCTCAGCCTCCTGAGTGCTGGGATTAAAGATGTGTGCCACCACGCCTGCCTATCACACCCAGTTTTAATTTAAAGTGTGCAGAAAAAATAAAATTATCTAAAGACCAGCTTCTATGCAAAATAGCAGTGCCAGGAGAGAGCTCAGTGTGGGAGGGTCTGTCCTGACAGCACTCCGGGCGAGGGCCCAGGCAAGAGCAGAGATGCCGGCTGGTGTGGGAGGCGGTGGACTTGGGTTTGAGGAAGCCCTTAGATGAGTGAGGCTCGACTCCAGAGAGCTGCTGGTGACTGAGGATCGGGAGTGGGCGGTGTGGAGAGAGGCAACAGACATTTGTGTGATTGGAATGAAGGCACCAGAGTCTAGTCCACCACAGAGGAGGGGAGCAGCCTGGGGTGAGCAGAACAGAGGTTTTTGGGGGCCCTCCTCTGCCCAGGTCAGCTGCGCCTGGAGCATCGCTTGGAATTTATTACAGGGGCCTGGGGCAGGATTCGAGGCCTTGCTTGGGCTGGGCCTGAGCAGGTGTCGACGCCCTATTGCATGTGTGAGGCTGCGTGGAGCAGCTCCGTGCCAGGTTGGAGGATTTCACTACCAAAGGAGGCAGTGGCGTGCCTTCTGCAGTAGGCTGTGTCCATAAACACTGGCTCACTCAGACTCGGATGAATGCGAGATCTCGAGTGGGCAGGCAGCTTTTCATGAGAAGTCTGAAGGAGAGGGACGGGACCAGGGAGAGCTGGGAGAGCTCCAGCTCCTGTCAGAGAAGCAAGAGGGAGAGCCAGGAGGGGCTAGCAGGCTCCGGCGCCAGGGCTGGGACTGGCTGTGGTGTCCACAGTCCCCACCAAGGAGCGTCTTCCTGTTTGTCCAGGCAGCATTGGGAGGAGGGCTCAGCAGAGTCCCTAGACGCCGGTCTTTGGAGGCCAGGACTTCTTGTCACTCTCATTTTCCTCCCAGTCTCCATCTCCTGTGGGTCTACAGGGAGTGGTGGGTGCTGATGGGGGGCAGGCCCGGCTCGTGGCTTGTAGGAGAGCTGGAACTGCCCTATTCCAGACCCCGTCTCTGTGTCTTGTTCCTTAGAGAACGTGCTTTAATGCCATAGTGTCGAGCTGACGACTCAGGAGACGTTGTATGCTGTGTAAGTAGGGCAGTCAGACTGTAAGACACTCTCAGTAGGTAGAGCTGACATCTATAATTGGATCTTCTCATCCTTGACATTTGAGATGAGAAATAAAAATCATCTTTTTGGATTTATATGCTAAGGCATTCTTGGTAGAGTAGGCTGGAAATAAAGTAAGTACTGTTTTGGGTGCCTGGTAATCTTTTAATTATGAAATAAGCCTTTTGATACTAATCTTCCAAAATGTATGATACAGATCCAGGAAAACAGCCTTTCTAAAGTTCACATCCTGCCATCTCTTTCAGATGAAATGCTTCTAATCTCTACCCCATATTTTGCAATCTGAAAGTATGAGTATCTTTCCTTTCGTCTCAGCTCCACACTGCCTCTAAAAGACAGTTAGTTCATCTTGGATTGGGTCCTGACCTGATCCAGGGTGGCACTAAAGCCCAGAATGAAGGCCCCAGTGTCTGGAGTCAGGACTCGAGGCTGGAAGGGCACAGCCAGGTGACCAAAACCTTGGCTGGGTGTGTTTGGGGGCTTGGTCTGTCTGCCCTGTGTGTGTGTGTGTATCTGTGTGATCCTTTGGCTCAGGCCCAGGGCCTTGCATGTGTTAGGCAGCAGTTCTGCCAGTGAGCGATGTGCCCAGCTGGAATTAAAAGACTTCACGTGACATGCCTGTCACTGCTTCTTCTAAAGCTGCCTTTACCTCCCACCACACGTGTACACACTCAGCAAAACTCGGGCACTGATAAACGTTGTTGTTTTGTTCTTTTGCGGTGTCTGAAACAGCTTGTACAATGAAGACAGAAACCTGCTTCGTGTTAGAGAGAAGGAAAGACGCAACCAGGAAGCTCAGCAGGAGCACGAGGAGTTTCCTGAGGAGATGCCCCTCTTTGGAGAGCCCTACAAGGTGCGCACTGTGCGATCGCCCATGGTAGCCAACCCTGAGAAAATGAAGGGCGCAAGAAGTTCAGACCAGAATCCCAACTGAAAAGAGCTCACCCTCAAGAGTGCTTTGAAAGAAACTAGAGAATTCTTTGACTGTTGTTGGGATTACTGAAGTTGGTGGCTTTCTTTTTGTAACGTTACTCTATAATTAGTAAGTGTGTCTGTGACGGGCTTCTCGACAGGGAGTTGAGTTAAAACTCTCCACTGTTAGGTTCTATAGGTTACCTGTGAGACTGAGCCTCTCAGTCTTAGTGGCATTGTGCAACAGCTTGTTCAGTGATTCTCCTCCTTAGATGCTTTTTATGTAGTGCCTAATTCTGCTGCCTTTTCGGTTCCCCAGACAGCGAAAGGCGACGAGCTGTCCAGCCGATTACAGAACATGCTGGGGAACTATGAAGAAATGAAGGAGTTCCTGAGCATCACTTCCTGCTCGCAGTGCCCAGATGCTTCGGACCATCGGCTGGGGAAGCCAAGATACCCTTCGTTTCCCGAGCGGGGGAGCAGCGTCCCACCCAGCCCCTTCCAGGCCGGAGTCCACCACCAGCCGCCGCACACCCCAGCCCCCAGATCTCTGCCCATGGGCAGTGGCACCCACAATCCAAAGATGGTACCTCCGAGAACAGACCCCACGCCAGGCCCCCGTGCCAAGGGCTATGGCCCCCTGGACTCACAGCCCCTGACGCAGGACCGCCTCGGGCAGGAGGGCTCTGGCTCTGGCCAGCACAAAAGGGGGGACCGCAGGCCTGACAAAGACCCCTGTGTCCCTGGGACGGGTGCTGCCCCAGCCAGCGAGCTGTCTCCCTTCCTCTCGTCTCTGTCCTCCCCGGTTCTGCCCCTGTCACCTGTGCGATGCTTGCAGCCAGCTCCCGCCAGGGCACAGGGCAGCGGTAGCAGCAGTAACGGCTGCTATCCAGCCAGGTCTCCCAGGGAGCCGCCAGTGAAGGCTCGCGACAAGGAGGCCATCCCGGACAGCGTGGCGCCAGTGGCCAGCCTCGGGGCCGGCCCCCCGCCTCCCCCCCAGACATTCCCACCTCCCCCGCTGCCCTCCAAGAGCGGGACCCTGCAGCAGAAGCCCACGGCCTACGTGCGGCCCATGGATGGGCAGGATCAGGCCCCCAGCGAGTCTCCGGAGCTGAAGCCGCAGAGCTTTGAGCGGGGGGACTCGAAGGTGCCCCCCGAGGCGCGGCTCGCCAAGCTGAAGATGCCACCCCTGCCTGCAGAGGTGAGTCGGCTCTTACCTGTGCAGCGCCAGTACAAAGATTTTGGAAGATGGGATCTCTGGGGTGGGGAGGGAGGTGAGTCTGGCTGTAGGGTGGGGCATTCTTTTGGGGTTGGGAACTTTTTGGGTAGGTTGGTGTTTTTTTTTTTGTTTGGTGTTTGAGGGGGAGTTGTTTTTTGAGGCAGGGTCTCACTATACATTTCAGCCTGGCCTTGAACTTGAGGCGATCCTCGTGCCTGCTTTGGGAATTTGTTAACCTATGAAAAACTCCGGTCTGAGGTGGATTACTGATATTAGGTGTTGAAATGCAATTTGTGGAAAGGTTTAAAAACTTTCTATCACTCTGTATTTAACACCCAGTAGAACACAGATACAGTTTGTGTGCATACCTTTTGCCCATAACCAAATCAAGATAGGGAACATTTCCTAGTCCCACAAAGTTCCAGGAAGGTTTTGGCTTTTTTGTTTATTTGGAGGGAGCATGGGCGTCTTTATCAGTGTGAAGAAAAGCAGTTTTGGTGGAGACTCCCCCAGCCGTAATTTTTTAAAGTATTGTTCCTCCTGAATTGTAAAGAACTTCCAATGTTTTTTATTTACTACTTAAAAAGGAAGAGTGGGTGTGTGGTGACATCTTGTTTGAGAGTGACTCACAAGTACTATACGGAATGTTACTCAGCTCTGGAATTGGGTTTTTGTTTTTTCTTTTTTCTTTCTTTCTTTTTTTTTAATAAGTTGTGGGGTTTAACAGTAATGAAATACTGTTTTTGTTTGTTTGTTTGTTTGTTTTGTTTTGTTTGCAGCAGCGGGGATTGAACTTACAGCCTCATGCCTGCCAGACAGGTGCTTAAGCCACTGAGCCAAACTCCCAGCCCGAAATACTGTATTTTTTAAACCAAGAAAATATTCCTTTTCTGTTGTTAAGTGGCAGTGTTGTGTTTGAAAGAAGAGAATCAGAATTCACATCCAATCAATGAAATTTTAAGGTGGTCTCAGTTATTCTAAAATTGACATTACTAGTGCAAAATGAAATATTTGAATTTAACTTAATTTAATTTTTTGGTGTTGTGAGACAGGGTCTCACTGTGTAGCCCAATCTGGTCTTGAACTCACAGGAGTCCTCCTGCCTCCACCTCTTGAGTGCTGAGATTATAGGTGGATGCTACCATGCTTTAAGTGTGTCTATCTTTTTTTTTCTTGTACCTGGGAACAGACTCAAAACCTCATGCCTGCCAGACAGGTGCTTAAGCCACTGAGCTTAATCCCAGCCCTAGTTTTTTGAGGCAGGGTCGCACTATGTAGCTCAGGAACTCACTTTGTATCCCAGGCTGTCCTTGAACTCGCAATGCTCCTCCTGCCTCAGCCTCCCTCCTCCTGCCTCAGCGTCCCGAGTGCTGGGATTAAAGGCGTGCACCACCACACCCGGCTTAGTTAGCTTTTCTATATAAACATTCTGTTTTACATAGCCATTGCTCAAAGACATTTGTGCCACCTGGGTTTTACTGAACATCGGAGGTAAAATACCTGAAGGTTAAAAAAGATTGCAGAACCTTAGCTGGAAAGAGAACACGGATGTTCAGCAGGGAGCATCCGCCCCTCTGTAGTGTCAGTTTGGGTCTGGAAGAGGGACATTGGGATTTTGACCTCAGCTAGTGAGCTGTGAGCGTCCCTGAGTGGCGTCAGAGTGTGACTTGGGTTTAGGGTCAGAGGAAGAGGAGAAAGGAGAAGTGAAGCAAATGGTGGAGCTGACCATGATGGCAGCGCCAGGCGCCCACACCTGCCCTGTGGGTGACGATGAATGTGGACCCAAGGGCCAGGCGGCTGGCTGGCATGCCTAGACTTGGTGCTGGACACAGGACTACATTGAAAAAGGGGACTGGAAAGAGATGGGTGTAACACCCTGCGCTGAATTAGAATGTTACTGTTTTAAAGGTAAGCACACAACCCTTTCATTATACATTTAAGGTCTAAGAGGAACTCACTGAATTTTTCTAAAAGTATAGTTAGTGTCCCAGCTAGAGCTAGAACCCTGTCCTTGGTCTTTCTGCTTTGATGCCATGTGCAGTGGTGGCACTGGCTCCAGAGGTGGTGGCCATAGTGGTAGGACATGCATTGTCATTGTTTCTGATTCTTGCAGTACTTGGGGTCAAACCCTGGGCCTTAGTGCCAGCGAAGTGCCATAGCCCTGAGCAACATGCCCAGCTCTGACCAACGCGTTTTTGTTTTTTTCCTGACTTTCTGAGACAGGGTCTTGCCATGCAGTTCAGGCTGGCCTTTAGGTCACTTTGTAGCCCAGGCTGGCCTCAAATTTGCAGCGATTCTCTTGCCTTATGACGTGTGTATTTTTGACCAGCAGAGTTGTAGTTCGTCTCCTAGACTAAACCTAAGATAGAGTCCTGGGGCTGGGTAGAGTCAGTTTCTTAACGCCACAGCTTTTCTCTTATGCTTATTATTTCTTCCCATCAGTGTTAACCCTGAGGTATGCCAGGCACTCCAAAAGGTCTTGATCGTGTAGCTGAAGTCAGGGTAGACAGGGGCCACCTCTTGGACCTTGTGCTGTGATGAGGGGTTATGGCTCTGGCGAGAGTGCTGCAGGAAGTAAGCAAGAGGGTGCTGAGTGAAGAAGCAGAGGAGCCCCTTTCAGGATGGCCAGCATGGTCCTCTCTGGGGTGACTTTTCCCAGGGAGGTACACAAGGAACACGAGTCAGCTGTGCAGATCAAAGAGGCCTTCTTTCCAGGCCAAGGACCAGGAGGTGCGAAGGCTGGGTTTGGAGAGGCAGGAAGGCCACGTGAGTGGACCTGGAGAGGAGGGGTGATGTAAGGTGAGAGCAGGCGGGCAGGGTGGGGCCACACGGGGCTGGTGGTGTGACTGGAGGATCTGAGCATGGGAGTGACCTATCTGTGATCTTTTTGGAAAGTGATCGCTGGCTCTTGAGTGGAGAATGGGTTGGCAGGGCAAGGCCAAAGTCAGGGAGACCAGCTAGGAGGTGTGAGAGAGGTGCCAGGGGGTTGACAGGGCTTTGTGAATGATCCGGGGTGATGTAGCTGGAGTTCGGGCGCAGCGAAGTATCAGTCAGGCTGGCAGCTTTGGTTTGAAAGGTAATGGTGGGATGGTGATGCCGGCTGCTGAGGGGGCCAGCTAGAGAGCCAAAGAGCTCTGGGAGGGAAGTTTGGATGCTGCTGCTGCCAGTAGTGACAACACTGGCAGTTGCAGACAGAAGTCCAGACTGTGGGTTTGTTTTTATATTGTAGGTATTAAAGTGGCCCCCGCAGGACCTCACAGTGGGCAGGGACACCCTGCTCCCCACCCAGATGAGTCCACCTTTGACCGTGGCTGGTTTCCCTCGAGGAACCTCCTGGTCCCACCTGGGCTCCCGTCTGGGTGCTTCGTTTTGTGGTAGCGCTCCAGCAGGGCCTTCCGCTTTCGGTGAGCTCTAGTGGGAAAGCGTGTGACAGTGACTCACTTGGCGTTTGTGGGTGCAGTGCATTCTTTTCTAGTTCCCTGTTGAGCTCTCCCGTTAGTTTAAGCTTCAGGAAGAGGGACTTCCTGTTATGAAATGATCAGACGCTCTGTTTCGGGTGTGTGGAGACAGTGATGTCCTGCGGTGCCCACTTGAGGGTCAAGCCTCTCCCGGTCACTGTGGCGGTGTCACTTCACAGCCCAGTGCCGTGGGGCCTGCCTCCACCAGGCCTCCACTGCGGCTGGTTGACACAGCGGACCCAGACTCTTGCTGGGCCCCAGCAGTGCTCAGGTGGCTTCCCGTCAGTGTGTGCGAAGGCTGACGAGTGCCCAGTGGGGAACTGGGAGCCGCGGCCTTGGGGGGAGCGCGCTCTTGGGCAGGTGGGTGTGGGGTGGCGTGAGGCTGCTTCATATCCCAGGCAGAGTGGTCAGCACACGCCAGTGGCTGCTCTGAGATGGTGAGAGGTGTCCTGCGTCATAACCCAGGACTGCATAGCCCGGCCTTTTTCATTCATTCTCAAACTCATCTGTGCAGCAGAAGCACCTGGAGAAGCCTGTTGGGAACACATAATTGTTTTTGTTGGTGTTTGTTTTTTAAACAGGTACTGGGAATTAAACCCAGGGCTTTTGCACTGAGCTGCAGTACCCTCCCCCCACCCCCGCCAAAGGTTTTGCTTAAGTGCTAGCTTGCCCCATTTAGGCTGGAATTTGCAACCCTCCTGATTCAGCGTTCCGGAGTGCTGGGATTACAGGGTGCTCCACCACACCTGCCTAGAAATATATATTGCTAAGAAAAATTCCTAGGCCCTGGCTGAGGTAGGTTGAAGGATCTGTTCCTGTGATTCTCATGAGTTTGTTCTCATAGCCTGGCAGTGCAGACTGTCCTGGGAGAGCAGAGTTAGGTACTTAGGCACACCTCCCACCAGATCTGGGGTCCCCCCACCCAGGAGGTCTCTGGACAGAAGGATCATGCTGGATGGATGAGACAGACTCCCACGCCCTCCTCTTCCTCCAGAGCTTGTGTTTTCTTCCAGCTTCCAGCTTTTTTAAAATTTCTGTGTAAAATAGAAGTTTTTTTTTTGTTTTTTTTGTTTTTTTTGGGTACCGAGCATCAAACTCACCACCTCTCACCCGCCAGGCAGGCGCTTTGGCCGCTGAACTAAATCCCCGGCCCTATTTTTTTGAGACAGGGTCTCCCTATGCAGTTCAGGCTGTCTGATGCAATCTTATTTAGCTTTTGAGGATGTCTTTTGAGAAATATTTTTATTATGCTAACTTACAAGTGGAACACATGTAATCTGAAAGTCTGAAATCCTCCAAAGTCAGAATTTTTGAGCACTAACCTGATGCCACAAGTGAATTCTACACCTCACTTCACTTGACAGCTGGTTGTAATCAAAATGCAGGTGTACCAAAAGTGTATAAAATTACCTTCAGATGATGAGTAGAAGTTGTAAGTGGAACAGACGAGTTTCGTTTAGACTTGAGTCTGCCCCCCCCAATAATCTCATTATGTATGTATATGCAAATATTCCAAAGTCCCCCAAAACTCTGGAATCAAAACAAGACTAGTTCTTACCATTTTGGATACGGGTGCTGAGCTTGCGCAGCCATGTTAGCCTTGGTTCCAGGAGGCAGAGCTCTGCTGGCTTGGGCAGCTGCTGCAGGACCTGTACATTGGCCTGGGGAGCTGGAGGTCCCTGGCGGAGCTTCCTGTGTGCAGAATTCCCAGATGCTGTGGGAGGTGTGGAGCAGAGGCTTCCCTGCCACACCCAGTGGGAAGCCTGATCTCTGAAGGTGGCTGCGTTTTATGTATTTTATTTATTTATTTTTTTGGGCGGGGGGGGGGCACCAGCTGCGTTTTAGACCTGCAAGTGTCTTAAGTAGAGAAGTTAAAAAACTGTAGCAAGTGGCTGGCAGATGCTTTGGGCCGGAGCCCCAGATAGGCCACCCGAGGCAGGGTGGGTCTCTAGACCTTTTGTTTAACCTGGATAATGTGGTTTTTTTTCCATTTGCCTTTGAGCTAGTATTTGCAGACTAGAGAATTTAGGTTAACAAAACAAAACAATCTTCCGTTTCCCAGAAACAGTTCATACTAAATGGAGTCTTCTACTTTCAGTTTTGGAAGCTGGCAGATTTTTGAAAAATACCTTAAATGCTGAAGGAAACCTCTTTAATACATGCAGAAAATACTTTTGTAGAGCTCTAAAATTGCTGGCAGTGAGTTAGTGTAAAGAGAATTGCTTACGGCAGCTCAAGAGGAAAGCTTAAAATTCAAACTGGAAGATCTTTCTGGGTGGTATTAATTGGAATTGTTTTCTACTTTCTGTTCCCTCTCAGAAATGCCAGAAGTACATTCAGTACCAGGATAAGAAATTCCTGTCCCTTCTATTGTTTTCACACGCGGATCTTTGTGGATGAGAATCAGATCCCCCATGGCGCTCTGGATAATCACTGCCAAGCCAGAGCTGTGTGTTCTCCCTGCACACGTTAGCTCTTCTCCAGATTAATTGTGTCTTATTCTAAGTGAAGTGATAGTCTTTAGGGACAAAAGTTAGATATTCCCAGGAGACTCCTGTACATGACTGAGTTCGTGGTTTTGATTTTGGCTGTTTGGTGGGGTGACCAGTACTCCTGAGACATTTCAGTGAAATTCCTTCTAAGAGAGGGTACTGGTTCATGTTATCATAACAAGCTTTGTTTATTTGGCCTTGGATTTTTCCTTTCCAGTTGCCAGGAGCTACACTATTTGAAAAATCATTATTTCCAAGGTTGTCCGTGCAGTATGTTCACATTTTCTAAGAACTATAAGCAGCCCTTTTTTAAAAAATGCATTTCCTCAGGGATTATTCTTTTTGTTTTCACTGTTTTTGTTTGAGATAGGGTCTCACTCTGTAGTCCAGGCTGGCCTTGAACTCACTCTGTAGGCTAGGCTGGCCTCAGACTCGAGGCCATCCTCCTGTGTCAGCCTCCTGAGTGCTGAGATTACAGGTGTGTGTGCCACCACACCCAGCTTCTAAGCAGCTATTTTTACACTGATTTTATTCCTTTCTGTTTTTTCTTTTTTCTTTTAAAGAGAACAAAACCAAACAAAACAGTTAAAGCCAATCAAAATAAAACAGTGAAAGTGATACAGGACTTTAAAACAGGTTAATAGGAAATTAACCATTGCTATCATAATGCCTCTTGCTATTTTCCAAATTGCTGCCCATACCATCAGACAAAATAAAAATCAAAACAGAACAGAATAAAACCAATCAAAACAAAACACTGAGTAAAACAAACAGTAAAATGGAACAAAAGAAAACAATGAAAACATTATTTGATTTCAAAAACAAGACAGAAGAAGATCCTCCATAGTTGCTAGATTGTATATTGTTATCCTCTAAATAGATGCTCAGACTACTGGTTTTAGACCTGCAAAGTCAATCAAACAATACAGGTATGAATTTTTTTTTTTTTTTTTTTTTTTGTACTGGGGATTGAACTTACAACCTTGTGTCTGCCAGGCAGGTGCTTACGTCACTCAGCTAAATCCCCAGCCCTATTTTTTGAGACATGATCTCACTGTGCAGTTCAGGCTGGCCTTACATTCACTTTGTAGCCCAGGCTGGTCTCAAACTTCCAATGATCCTCCTGCCTCAGCCTCCTGAGTGCTGGGATTACAGGCATGCACCACCACTCCCGACTATTAAGTTGTTTTTGTACCTCAGTTGCTATCAGCTCAGTTGGTGTTCCTCTGAATCAACCAGTTAGTTGCTTTCGGGGGCAGGGGGAACCTCGGCTCTTGTCCCCCAGCACCCATACTGGCTGGTTCACAGGAAGGGAAAATTGGCTTCCCTTTTCTCCTCCCAGCCCACAGTTACCACTGGCACATGGGAAGGGCGAATTTTGTTTCTCCTCCTGGCTGGCCCACAGTCACCACTCTTGTTCCTTTCTTCAAAGGTCGAAGTTGAAGTTGTGCTGGGGAAGCAGAGGCAAGAGGATCTCCATGCAGTCAAGGCCAGACGGGTCCACATAGTATGCTCAAGGCCATACTAGACAATACCCTTGTCTCAGAAAACCCAGACTAAACCAGATTCCAGAAACGCCAAATACTGAAGTCACTGTATTGACAAATCCCCCTTTTACCTTCCAGGTTTAGGGTCCACGCCATTTTCTTCGGTGTTTCAGCTTGGCCTACTTTCTCTCTGTGTTTCCTCAGCCCCTTGGTAATTTGCCAAGCCGCTCTGATCTTAATCCCCTGGGCGGGAGGGCTTTCAGGGTTAATGTTTTAATCTAGGGGCCTCCGTGTTTAAGTTATTAGAGGTCCTGTTTCTAGCTGTATCCTTCAGATAAATCACCTTAGGTTTTTAATTCCAGTTTACAAATGATAGAATTATGAGAATTCACATTAGGCAAGAATTTGAAGCTCTGAATGGAGCTGCATGAGTTCAGAAAGGAAAGCATCCTGTGTTTATCTTCCTCACGGGCATTCTTACAGCGTTAAGCTTTAGGACTTTCCTTTTCCTTGGAAGCCTAGCTTTTAAAATTAGTTTTAGAAGTTATTGCTTTACCGTGGGCATGGTGGCACACTTCTGTCATCCTAGCACTTGGGAGGCTGAGGCAAGAGGATCACTCTGAGCTCGAGGCCAGCGTGGGCTACATAAGTGAGTTCAAGGCCAGCCTGAACTACACAGTGAGATCTTGTCTCAGAAAGGCAACAAAAAAAAGTTATTACTTCATTTCTGCATGTCTGTAGGGTAGAGTGTGATAATTTAAAATGCGTAGAATGTGTAGTAATGATGATATCAGGACAGTCGGAATTCCCAGCTCTGTCAACGTTGTTGTTATGAGAGCTTTTGTTTTTTCCCCTTAGTTTCTAAAATTTGGATTAGCATGTAAACACTAAATCAAAACATTAAATTTTAATTAAATTACATGGATTAATGCATACACTTGACATTTCAGTACATGTGTGTGCAGTGTGAACTGATAAAATCAGAGTAGTTAACATCTCTATGTGAAGTTCAGGAGAAACCGTGAGATAATTAGGCTTGTGTGTTTTATTTATTTTCTCTTAACCCTGTGGCCAAGGCACATGTGTAGTCCTGGTGACTCAACCTTTATCCTTCTTTGTGGCAGAGTAGTGCTCCTTTGTGTATAAATACATTTTCTTTATCTGCTCATCTGTTGATGCGCATACTTGCGACTTCCAAGAGTTACTTAGTGAAAGTTGTGCTGTGTGCACATGGGTGCACATGGATCACTGTGATATGATGTTTGTCACTCTTTCGGGAAGATAGCTAGTTTTAGTTTTTTGAGGACTCTCCACACTGATTTCCATAGGGATTGTACCAGTTCACATCCCCACCGACAAATAGGACCCCCCTGTCCCCCCAGCATTTGTTGTTATTTGGTGTCTTGGTGGTGGCCATTTTTTCTGGGGTAAGATGTGGTTTCAGTGTTGTTTTAATTTGCACTTGTCTGATGGCCAGGGACAGTGCGCATATTCTCCATGTGTCTCCTGGCCATCTGCACTTCCTGGAGGAGTGTCTGCTGATGACCGTGGGTTGCCGTGTGCAGTGCAGGCAGGGGGACGGTGACGCAGGGTGAGTCGTGCACTGCTGGCTCTGTCCCCTGCTTGCTGCGTGGTGGGAACTGCTCTGGATTCCCGTGGATGCTGACTCCTTTGGTGTGCACAGTGGTCCCATGTGGTGGGAGATGTCACCATTTGTTTTAGGGGGACACTGAGCAATCACAGGGGCTCTTGTCTGAGCTTCCTGCTGCCTCCTGGGTGGTCCTGGAGCTCCGGCTCCAGAGCTGCTACCATCAGCTTAGCACCCACTCTGAGGCCTGTGGGGAGAGAAAGCAGTGGTTTCCCTTTTTTAAATAGTTTCCTCTTGAAGCATTTGGGGTATTGGTGAAAGTCCTTGCTGGGATAAAGTTGAGAGAGAAGAGAAACTGCCCAGGACTGGGAGCGGTGGGGCTGGGCGGAGCCCCGAGGTGGGGTGAGCCTGAGCCAGGCCTAAAGCTCTTCACTGACTCACTGCATGACTGAGGAGCAAGTCACGAATAGGAAGGAGGACTCGCCTTGGCTTCCTGGCGGGCAGTGTGTGAGGGGCCGTAATTCAGGGAGACCTTGGGCAAGGAGCATAACCTGGCCGGCACTCTATCTGGCCTGGTGTGGCTGTGGTGCAGGTCCGGGCCTCGGGCTGCCTCCGCTGGAGTGGGAGCCATTCCACTTGAAAGTTTGAAGCGGGCTGTACAGAAGAAGTAGAACTTGGACCGAGGTATAGGTGATGTCAGGAGGCGGGAGCACAGAAAGCATGTCGCTAGCTTGTTAACTGAGCAGATTTCAGAAACTCAGTTAAGACAGGCTAGGTGAATAAAACTACTCCAGTTTTCTTTTAAAGATTAAAACCAATAACCAAATAGAAAGCCCAGGGAGAGCAAGTGTTTAGAGGCTGCAGGCTTCTGTGAGCTGGATGGCCACTGGGTTAGCCCTCTACCGTGTCCTTGATGGCCCCTGCCCTGCCCCGCCTTGAGGGCCTGGAGGCTCCCTCCCCAGCAACTGCTCCAGGAATTGAAGCCCCTGGAGTAAATTTTCACTTTATAAAAACTTAACTGCTCTGAAATGTGTTCCTGTCCCCACCCTTCAGTTTGCAGAGCACTTGCTTGCTTGTTTGTCTCTTGCCTGTCATCGGTGATCTTGCGAGTGGGGCGCGGGGCACCTGGCACAAGTCTTGCTGCGCAGCTCCGGGGCCTCTGGTTCCGAGGAGCTCCGTGGGCTGCACACTCTGCCTCCAGCCCGCCAGCCTGTTCCTTGGGCGTGGTGGTTTCTGGAGCGACCTCTGAAGTGCTCTGAGCGCTGATTTCCTCTGGGCCCTGCTTCTGCGCTGGCAGCTAAGGAATGATGCCGCCTGGCTGGACAGCGGCTTACCAGGAGACAATGGGCGGTCTGGGCATGGGGCCGATGGCTTGCGCCGAGGCTGTTAGCTTTGCTTCATACCTCTCAGCGACAGTGGCCACCCAGATGTGCCTTCTCTCGGGACGCCCACCTCCAGGGTCTCTGAAATAGCAACCAGTGCCAACCTTGAGCTTTGTCCTTTGCGCCGCAGGAGGAGGTGTTCGTTGGTCTGGCCCGCCCACCACCCCTCTGCACCCTCCCGCAGCCCTTTGATGACCTTACAGTTTTGCCCTTGCTCCGCTCTTCCTAGGAGTGCAGTCTCCTTACAGCAGGCCTTTCCCCTGCAGAGCAAAGCAGAGCGCACTGAGCACCCTGTGCGCAGCCTGGTCGTGCTCCGCCATGCTAGGGACCGAAGCCGTGATTGTGTCACGCAGGGCTTGCGGCAGCCTGTCCCTCTGGCTGCCTGCTTACCCTCCCGAGCTTCCCGAGGCTCCTACACCTAAAGCTTCCACTCCTGGGATGGGTGCCACGAAGGGCACCCGATGCTGAGGCAGTTCTTGGGCTCTGGATCCCTGTAGCCCTGCCCTGGCCCGCCTTCACAGCGGTTCCGGCGGTGGTTCCGGCTCTCTTTTCACCCTCCGCTGGCCCTCCTGCCTCTCCTGATCAGCCGCCGCCCGGCCTGTGGGTGTTACTTTGCAGACTCCCTCACAGCCATGTCTCATGCGGACCTTTGCCACCTTTCCTTTGATATAGGAAAAATGATCCCGGACCTCCAAATGATATGGGGGAATGAAACTCCCAACCTACAATACGTCCTGCGCAAGTTCATGTTCTCTAAAATCGAAGAACGAATTTTAGGAACAACGGAGGGTAAGAGCAGAAAATATTTATTGAGAGAAAGAAAGCTTCTGTCTGAGGGACAGAAGGGGGCCCGAGTGGATTGCCCGGGACTCTGTCATTTTTAGGGACTTTTATAGAATAAAGTCATGATGGGGAAAACTGGGAACTCGCAAGGCAGACGGGCATAAGGTGGGACATAACCATGGTTAACCAATAAGATTAATTGCTCAGGTAGAATTGATTAAATCAAGGACAAATAGGGAAGTGAGTCAAGTAGTAGGGAGAGATGCTTAACGACAAGGACTCTTCCTGTAAAAGGGTGGGATGCTGACTCCTGACTTCCTCAGGGTGATAGAGAACTATTTAGAATATCGGTCCTTGGCATATGGGTGTATTTGTTTTGCCTTTTGTCTTGATATCTGGCCTGCAGCAAGAGGTGTGTGTCTCTTCCAAGGTCACCAAGACCTCTGGTTCTCTGTGCGTGTTTCCTTGAGGGCCTAGTCCTGTCTGACTGCCTAGAATATTTCTGTCTAACTCAGTTGCCTGTGGCAGCTTCTAACCTGTCTGCCCGCTTTTTTCCATGTTTTTCAAGCTACCTTATACAAGAGTGAGTCTATTAAATGAAAATTAGATAAATTATTTTTAAGCTGTCTCCATCCCTTCCCCTTGCCATCAGGATAAAACCCCACGTCTCCATCACCTCCCAGCCAGGAGCGGGCATCCCTCTCTGTCGCCCAGCCTGGCCTCAGAGTCCTGGGTTCAGAGGAGCCTCTTGCTTCAGCCTCCTCAGCTGTTGGAACTTCAGGTATGCAGCACTGTGTCCAGCTCTGCCGTTTCCTGCCTCTTCCTTCTCCTCCTCTTTTCTCTCTTTTTTCCCAGTAGTATAGATACTGAACCCAGGGACTGCACCACTGGACTCCATCCCCAGCCCCGTTTATTTTTCTCTTTTGGGTCAGGGTCTTGCTAAGTCTCCCAGGCGGGACTCCACTTAGGTCCTCCTGCCTCAGCCTCCCTCAGTGATGGGATCATAGGTGCGCACCATGGTTCGTCTTTCTCTCGAGGCTCGTCTCTGTCTCTGAAGTGCGGCCCTTTGCCGTGCCACTCATCTTCCTGCAGCCGCTGGGCCACTTGGAAACAACTATCTCTGCTTGGATTCCTGCCTGCGTGCATGCCCACTGTCACACTTTCCAGTTTCTCCAGGGCAGAAATCAGTGGTGCCCCCTTCGTGTTTAGCACAAGTGAGAACTGGGTCAAAGCTGAAATTTCTGCCGTATGGTGCTTGACTTGAGGATCTCTTAACTCAGTTCACTTTTGATCCCGAGTCGGAAAGACAATCTCTGCTGAATAGAGAGAACTCGTGTGGCACGGGACTGAATCTTGTAGCTGGGAAACTGGCGCAAAGGCCAGCGAGGATTTTGAGGAATTGTTTTGCCATTTTTAGCTTTTTCTTAAGTGATTTGAACTCTCTCGTTCTTCCATGTGAGTTTGAGAACCAGCAGCCCCGTCCACTGGTGGCTCTTCTTGGTAGCGCCCTGCCTTGGCGCTGCCATTTCTCAGTGGGGAGCTTGGAGAGTAACCAGGCTGTTGCAGGTGCTGTAAAAATTCATAAACAGTGATCTTTGCATGGCTTGTGTGTATATAGGCACTTTCCTCTGTGTTAATAAGGATTTCCTTTAACGTATACTGTATAAGCGATACAGATAACGTGGAAGAAGATTCATTCTTAATATTTTGCCACTGTGCTGGGTGTGGCAGTGTGCACCTGTTATCCCAGAATTTGGGAGGCTGAGGCAAGAGGATCACTGTGAGTTCAAGGTGAGCCTGGGATATATAGTGAACTCAAGGCCAGCCTGAGCTACACAGCGAGACCCTATCTCAAAAAATAAAACAACAAAATTTCACCACCGAGTGAATCAATTGTTCTGGGAATGAGCTGACCACATTGGATGGGGCATTTAGTCATCTTTGCCACCAAGGTGTCCATAGGTAGGGAAAGTCCTAGGAATTAGAAACTTCTGACCCTGAAAATGCCTGCATACAGCCTGGGCTTTGTGTTCTAGTGAGATTAATCATCTTATAGTAAAAGGCAGAACAGGCCTTTCGATCCTTTCATCTGCCGTACATTCTGTCCGGATCCTAGGGAGCTAGTTACTAAGGCCTGGGAAGACCCCATCGAGTCCTTTACTGGGTCACAACTCCCCTTCAGTTTGCAGGGAGGCTACTTGGGAGTCAGGTGAGGTGCTGCACTGTGACGTGTTGTGGGTGCTTGGCTTGTGTGTCTGACCTGTGACCTGTGACAGCGGCTTCCTCATGCCTGTGTGAGGCTCCAGGGGACCACAGTGCTGAAGCCCCGGGGCTGCCTCCTGCTTTGCGCTTGCCTGGCAGGGCCTTTGTAGGCTGTTTCGGGAACTGGAGACACCCGAAATGTGCGTGCGTGCTGTGGAAGGCTGGGTCCTCCTCTGGAGGAGGAGCGCACCCCCCAGTCCCTTAGTCCCCATCCCCTGCGTGGCTAGTCCTGGAGAGTGGTCGCCCGTGGAGGGTGGGTCCCGAGTGGTGTATGTGTCCCTTGTCATCTAGAAATCAGTATACATCGAAGTCTGGCTGTTGGTGGTTTTCACTGAAAGAAGCCTAGAAATAGAGGACTTGTGTTCCATCGAAGGATGGTGGGCTGGCCCACAGGGTGTGCGCGGTCCTTGTCGGCCCTGCCTGTCACCCGTCCGACCCTGCGAGTACCGTGAGCCGGCCTTCTGTGTTCACAGGCCTGCTGCTCAGTCCGGGAGGACCTGGAGCCGAGAACCCAGATGCTCAAGACATCCTTTTTCAGAAGGATTACAGAGGTCACACCCTCAGTGCCAGCTGAAATAATGTGTAATTAATTTCAAACTTGTAAAAGAAATTGTGTAAAGCAGGGTGTACTTTGCTTTGTACCCGAATACGTTTTCTCAAAAGCCTTTGAATGTATGATCTAGGCACTTTTTTATGTTTAAAAAAAAAAGCACACACACACGCAACCCCCAATACACCAACGTTAGTCTGATTAACAACTTTCCATTTAGATGACTTTGCCAGAGGCTGTGGTACATGGATTGGTACTGTCCTTCATCAAGTAGGACCAGTTTCTTGAATGTATAGTGGGGAAGTGGATAGTTATTAGTCTGTTTGTGCAGCTATAACAAAATATTGTACACCAAGTAATTTGTAAATAGTAGAAGTTTATTTCTCACAGTCTGGAGGCTGGGGAGCCAATAGGATGGAGACACCCACAGTCTTGTTGTCTGCTGAGGGCTCATGCTGTGCTTCCAAGATGGCACCTCCTGCTGCAGCCTCACATGGTGGAGTGGAGCCAAGAGAGGTCAGATGCTGCTTCCTCGGGTGACAGAATTGGGAGGGTGGGCGGAGCACACGCTTGCTGAGGAGCTCTAATCCCATCCATGAAAGCAGAGCCCTTCAACCTGATCACCTGCCTTTTAACAGAGTCACCTTGGGATTTAAGCTCCAGCATACAAGCTTTGGAAGGACACGTACATTCAGATCCTAACAGTAGTCCGTGATGCTCTTTCCAAATCTAAAACATGGTTCGTTTAAAAAAGAGCTTAACTCTAGCGATTGCATTCCAGTCCTATCCTGTACCAAGTGAGTTAGCATATCCTTTAACACCTTTTAAGTCACTTTGTAGACTTAGTAGCCAACAGTAGAAAGTTCATGTTCAATGCTCATTCAGCAAACATGAGCCTCTCTTCCCTCCTTGGTCTTAGCCAGGTTGAGCTGTTAGTTTAGATAGCCCATGTGAAGGCATCCATAGATTACAAATGGACATTGTTGCCAGCAGTGTGACTGCTTGATGTTAAGCTGTTCTTCCTTCTTGGATGGCGTTTTCTTCTAGAGCTATGATTGCAAAGAACTTTGTGTTTATATTTATAACTAGGAATAATTATGTTATAACATGCAACAAATAAACATGTAATCCATTGGACACAGTAGACTATTTGGATGTTGTTGGAGAAAGGAAAGATACTTTAAGTTATTCTTGTTTTTTCACTTGTTTTGAGTAATTAGATGGGGCATTGAGGAATTGTTCCTAGGTAATGGTTATGAGCATGGGTTTGGGATTAAGGAAGGTGTGAGCTTGAAACTTTGTCTTTACCTTCCTAATAAGGTAATTGTCAGGCGTAAGTAAGAAAATGTGTGTTAAACCCTTGGATCAGTGTCTCATGTTATTATCCTGTTTATTTTAACACTGTCTAAATATGTAAATATGCACATGCAGTAGGTTCACCTCTCTTCATTGGCTAATAATCTGAAATTTGGAGACTTCATAGTTTTAAAAGTTAATATGTTAACAAAATACAGGTGGGCAGTAATGTTTCTGGTGAATGGAGCTGTGAAGTTAGAAGAAGGGATTCATTCTCCTTCACATTTAAAGCATATAATACAGTACATTTGAGCTAGAGGGTGGCTGTAAAAATTGAACAGGGTACAGCTGGTGGATGTGCCTACCTTCCTTTGATGCTCAAAGCAGCCAAAGGAAGTTTACAGTGTAAGAAAATAGTGTATTAATCATCTTCAGTGATCTTTACTGATATTGCAGCTATGATCCCAAGTCACCAGAATTGAGGAAGCATTGTCAGTTATTTTGGTGAAGTAATGAAATTCTATGCCATGGATGTAATTTCAGTCAAGTTTTAAAATGTAACCTCTTTTTAGTAGAAGACAGATATTTTGTTTCAGTAGTGAAGTATCTCGTACCTGCTATATTTTCAGGATTCCAGAATTATAAGAGTTACAGGAGTCATACGGGGCTGGGTCGAGTCTGCGAAGGTCTTCACATTGTCTCTGGGCGTGATGACAAACACAGGAACAGCACGATGCTGACCTGTGGACAGTAGGGTGTGAGTTCTGTGGTCTGCATTGCAGAGGCACTAAGGATAGGCCTAAGAGCAGGTGTCCATTCCTGTAATGTGTAAGGGCCTCCTCAGTGACAGGATGGAGCTGAATGGAGCAGAATGGAGCAGGCTGATGGAGCAGAATGGCCTTGCAGGGTCAATGGCTCAGCACAGCCTTACCCTGCAAATCAACAGGGCCCCCAGACAGCCTTCCGGCCTTGGCTCATGCCCTATTGGCTACAACAGCAGCTTCCTTAGAGTAGATTGAGGACACTGATCTGTTTGTATCTTGATAGTTATTAGGAATATACACATCCACAAGTTCTCACACACACAGCATATCCATCCTCGCTTTTCACAAATGACCATTGACTAGGATAGGTCAGGTGAAGAGGTGGGTTGATCATAAGCAGACTTAAATAGGCAGCATTAGGATACAGTGTCCCAGTCATCATAGGCACCTCCTTAGAGCTCTCAGTGGTAACATGCAGCCTGCTGCACGTCCCAGGGTCATAAACCGTTTGGGGCTGTCTTGCAGCATGGAGGCAAGAGGTATAGAGTCCCGGTTAACGATGGGGCAGTGTTGTGTAAGAAAAATAAGCCTGGATCCTGGAGGTGATTTAAAAACATGTCCTTGCCTTCTAAAGCACTGAAATTGGTTTGTAATTAAATCTTGCCTATTATTTACTTCTTCCTCTTTTAATAGGTTTAATGTATGTTTATAGTGGCATTTACTGCTACTAATACCATACCATAGAGATGTTTGAATGAGTAATATTTTTTTGAAGGCTTTTGTGATAACAGCTGTTGGGAATTTATTTCTGACTAGGCCAGCTGGTTGCCCTGAAGGTTGTTAGTTATACAGAACTCCGAGGAGAAGGAAGCTGGAGTCTGTTTGAACATTCTCAGAGGTGAAGACAATAAAGATTTCCTTCCGCATGTCAGAATAGGGTACAGTATCAGTCACCACATGGTCATAAAGATACAGATGATTTTTTTAAAAGCCTGTTTCATGTCCTTTGTTTGTAGACCTAATAATTGTTATTTATTGATTGGCACTGTGGGATACAGTCATGGCATTTATCCTAATGAGTAGAATTCATGTCAAAAGTCTCAGAGTGGATAAATACATTGAGTAATGTTCTGGTGGCTGGTGCAGGAAATTGCAGCGTTTGCTTTCTAGGGGCCTGCTGTCGTCCTCTGTAAGGACAGTGGAGGGGAAAGGCGGCACTGACCGCTAGACCTTGCTTCCCCTTCCAGCCCTGGAACTCTGCACAGACGCTTTCCTGTTCTGTCCTGGTCTGTAGGTGTCTTGGCTTGGGAGGCACCTAGGAGGGCTTCTCCACTAGACCCTCAAGGCTTATCAGCACCTGTCTGCTGGACAGCGCCCCAGCCCCTGCTGGCTCCCTCCACCCTCCCACCTGAGCCAGCCTGAGGTCCTGGCCTGTACAGGCCTGATGTTTCCCCTCCATTCATGAACTCAGAATGGATCAGGGACACATTGCAGCCACAGGTGTCACATAGTGATCACTCCTTCAGAGCTATGGGAAAGTGGAAAGATTACCAGAATGGAAGAAAGGAAACAAAGACAGGCTTTCCCGTCGTGGGAAGGTCATAATAAAAATGATAACATCCCTGTGTGAGCAGGAATGTGCTCTGTGTGCAAGCCCTGTGTTTAAGCAGTTTCCATGCAGTGAGCTTAACACTTGCTCCATGGCAGAGCCATGGCTGGAAGCCACAGAATCTGACTCACACCACTGTCCTGCACAGCCAGTGCTGCTGCAGATGACCTTGACAGACACTGCAGATTTCTAAGTGTCCCCTGGTTTTCAGAGTCTGCTCATGTCCCTCCCATAAAGTGCAATGAGCCATAACTTCCCAAGAATTCCTGTTTGCATCCGGCAAGCGGTGAATGATACGTTACGGTGAGAAGTGAATTCTAGAGTGTTGAATTCACATTTGTGTTTAACAAAGATTATGTATGCATGCATATTATGGGGCACTGTTAAACTCATGTGTCCAAGAGCTATAGAGTATGTGTTCAGTGCAGTAAGCTTCGCCCAGTCTTTCTGCTTCTGTGAGTGTTCAGGTAAGAGGCTTGATGAGAACAAAAGGATCAGCCTACCCTTTGTAGCCAGAATTTAGTTCCTGCAGGATTTCTGGAAGACATGTGTTTCTAATATGTCAAAACTGGTTTGGCTTAAGCTGAAAAGAAAATTGTAGCCTGATTTGTTTAAAGGAACAAAAAATTGTCCACATGCCAAAGTTTGAATGCACATCGAATAGTTGAATTCTTAGTGGATTTTTATGTTTTTTATTACTCTGATTTTTATTTCTCCATCATTGTGCTGAAAACTAAAATTATATGCAGAACTACAACACTACCCATAAAAGTTTTATTTTTTGTGGGTTTTTCCTTATGTATAAAATTATGGTGTTATGAACAATTTCAGTGTTAATGAGTAACCTCAGTAAAATACTAAGATGACTGTGTTGGCATCTTATAAATAAAGTAAAAACTTAGGTTCATTTGTTTTGAAAGCAATAATACTGGACTCACTTAAATAATTTTTTCTCTTCTGGACTTTTAACATTCTTGAGTCAGTGAAGTGTGTCCCTGAGCTTGCCCGTGCTGCGAGTGTGTGGGCCATCTGCCGTGGGAGGGCACAGCCCCGGAGAGTGAGGAGGAAAACAGGTAGAATGCGAGGCCTGGGTGGATCCCTGGTGTTGCAAAAAGGAAAAAAGAGAGAAACAAAACACACCTCCTGTACCCACTCTGAATTGCCTTTTATCTTATCTTTCTAACAGTGTGTGTACACACATAAATCCTTGTGCTAGAGTGAGTTCTCAGGAAATCGGCAGCCAAGTGGGGTTTTTATTCCAGACCCATGCTCAGGAGCCCTGCAGCTGCAGTCCTTATTAGATGGAGTTTTGTAGGAACTCCCCTTGGTGGCTTGGATATTTCGCTTGTGTGCTTTCAGCTGCCTTAATCTGTAGATTTTCCTACCAGCCTTGAAATCAGAGCAAAGTGCGAGCCATTTTGGAGTCTCCCCGCGCCTGACAGGGGAGGTCGGGAGGAGTGGAGGCTGCCTGCCCATTTCGTGAGGCCGTGTGCTTTTAAACTATGCACATGGTGCGCTGTACAAGTCAAAATTGCCAAAGGGACAGATGTTGCCAATTTCAGACGTACGGGGGAAGGCACACATTGCTAAGCAACGGTGTACTTGAGAGAGTGTTTTTAGGAGCAGAGCCAGGGGAGTTGTGCCTGGGAGCACTCGCTGCTCCTTGTGGCTCGGTACCAGGAAAGGCAGGCAAAGTCCTTTCCTGCCAGGGCCGCCATTGCCACCGCCAGCAGACGACAGTGACCTGGTGGCACCGTGAGCTGGCAAGGGGATGTGTGCAAACAGGAAAGCGTGGCTGCCATGTAGGAGGGCAGCAAGAAATGCTTAGGGAGGTAAGTGCCCACCGCCCAGCGCCCTGAGCAGGCTGCAGCCCGAGGTGCAGGTGGGGCAGAGGGCAGCCAGCTGACGCCAGGCCAGCAAGGCCTCAGGAGGGGATCTGTGCCTGCCTCTCACCCTCGCCTTTTTTGTGCCTTGGTCAGGGGTTAACATCAAAGAGAGGAGCTCCAGAGGCCACCTCTGTGGCTGAAGGCTGCTGTGTACACGGCTCCCAGCCATAGGTATCCTGCCCTGTCGGCCTCTCCCTTTGTGGACGCTTGGTAGGTGACAGACAGGTGTGCTGGGCGGCTTTGCTGCTTCCCCTGCCCTGGAGACCTGGAGAGCCGCTGGAGACCTGTGTGCTTGTTGGTTTGGGTCATGGGGCATCCTCCCCTCCCCTTCGCCCTACTGAAACCTGAACGGGAGGAACAGGAAAGAAATACACTTTGTGTTTGTAGAAAAATGGCAACATGTTCTTGGTGGTGTGTTTTACAGAATTGAAAACACAAGCATTTAATAATTCCATAAGACTCGAGGTATTTTTCTTCATCTTTCAAACTCTGGTCCTGAGTTTCTGAGTAGCTTGGGAAATGCTGATGGCTTTTCTTCTGAAGAAAAACTACAAACTGAAGATATTCACAGTTTAAAACCCAGACGCTCATGTGCACACTTGTGCGTTCACACACAGGCTTGCCTGTAAACACATGCATGTGCACACACTTTTTCCAAGATCTTACTGCTGCTTGTTTTCCAGCAGATACACAGAATTTAAGTCTAACTTAAAAGATTGAGAAACCTCCTACCAGTTGTGACATGTAGGTTGTAGGTTTTCTCACAAATCTAGAAAAATTTCAAAACCATTTTACTTCACCAGGTGTGGTGGCACCTACCTGTAACCCATAAATTGGGAGGCTGAGGTAGAAGGATCACAATGAATTTGAGACCAACCTGGGCTGCATAGTGAGCTCAAGGCCAGTCTGAACTAGAATGTGAGACCCTGTTTCAAAAAAACAAAAAAAAAAAATTTTTTTTTAAGTAACTTTACTTCAGTGCTAACTGTTAGCTCTGTGGTTCTCATTGATTTATCAGTACAGTTTGTTGTCATATAATCTGTATCTGAATGGTTGTAAATCTAAGTGAAAAGAGGAGCTGCTAAGGAAATATGGTAGTGTTTCTATTTCTTCCCCTCAGAAGACAGTTTAAGGTTGAACTGTACTGAAATGAGCCAAAAAAAGTATTGAAAACAGAACTCCCAAATTATGATGTGCATGCTTCCTTGACTGATTTGAATAAACCTTTTTGGCTTTTTTTTTTTTTTTTTTTTGATAGGAATCCTGTCATAAAATGAGTTGGAAAGCCTATAACCAGGAGATTCAAGAGGCAACAGAGAAGTTTTAGGGAGTTCAATCCCCTTCCCTGCTAGTAATTTCTCAAAAACAAAATAAAACAAAACACACATGCACACCAAGGTTCTAGTTGAGTCCAGGGAAAAGTGTTATGTTTCATGCGAAAAGCTAAGATTTTTTAATGTAAGAAACTATTTGATATTGAAATATCTCTTTAAGATGGACTGAAAGATAGCCGGGCGTGGTGGCACACGCCTTTAATCCCAGCACTCGGGAGGCTGAGGTAGGCGGAGCATTGTGGGTTCGAGGCCTGCTTGGGCTACAACGCGAGCACAAGGCCGGCCTGAGCTACATAGTGCGACCCTGCCTCAAAAAACCAGGGCTGGGAGTTTGGCTCAGTGCCTTAAGCGCCTGCCCTGGCAGGTGCGAGGTTGTGAGTTCAATCCCCAGTGCCGCAAAAAAAAAGATGGACTGAAAGAGCCAATAGACAGATAAACCTCCCTGCTGAGCGCCTGTGGGACTCCCTGGTGGTCCAGCTGTGGGCTCCCGCTCCGTGGGCAGCCTTGTGGCTGATCCAGTTAAAGACATGCGAATCAGAAAGACCTTCAGATGTTATTAGCTAGCATACATGTGTCCCTTCTGTACCTACACTGGTGATTGCGTCAAGAAAGCCGTGCAGTGGGCCGTGAGCCGAGAGGGGCGCCTGTGGGCACACACGCATGCGCTCGGTCTCTGAGGCACGGCCAGGACTCCATGGCTGCTTTGTGTGTAAACAGATCGCTTCCACCTGCTGGTCCAGCCCGCCCACCTTTGAAAGCAGTTTGCAAAGGTGGTTACTTTTGTTGTTACTGCTAGCATGGTTGCTGACTTTCTTTTCTCTGCTACCTAGATTCCACATTCTAGAAAAGTGCCAGAGGAACGGGGGTCATGGGAAAGATGGGGAGGTGGCGAACATTGGGAGTGTGGTTGTGTGCGTTGCGCCTCAAACGTGGGGCGGAGCCCGTGGTGAGAGTGTGTGCCTGCGTGTCCTGTGGGGAGAGCGCCATGGCCACTTGGGAAAGGAAAGCAGAAAGATGGAGAAAGGTTTGAGAAGAGTCACTGCTCCGTGTTTCCAAAAAGGGGGCAAACTGATGTTCCCCAACTTACAGTATTGTGGTGACTAGTGCATATTATAGATGTTCACATGCTTTCTCTGCAGAAAGCATTAGAGTACATTTTTTCACAAGCAGTTTTTTACTTGTCACATATTATATACCTACTTAAAAGAAATTCAAGAATAACTCTTTGACGTATATTTATCTGTTTTGCCTTAGGTATTTATTAAAAAGATAAAATGTTGTGCTTGTTGAGTGAATGTTTTTCAAAACTTTGTTGGTAATTATATTTCTGCTTCTCACAAGTGAAGTCACCCAATGTATTAGATGAGCCTTCCTGGAAGTCTGGTGCAGTTTGTGTATGCTTTGAGAACAAATTTATCTACACAGGTCATGTGGCAGTAGATAATTAACTCTGCTTACTTAAGATTCAATGGAATTAGTTTTTGTTTTTTTTTTTTAAGTGTCTGACTCTGGTTTTTAATAGGAAAATAAGGTAGTCCCCTAAATTTAGGTGCTCTTTGATAGGATTACATAAATACAACCATTTATAATGTTCTGATAGTAAATGAACTGTCCATTCCCGGGATGGCGTGTTTCTGAGCCCTTGCAGTTAGCCCTGGTTGTCACTCGACATCCGAGGGGGGCGTGATGGAAAAGGAGGGGCGTGCTGCTCAGTCAGGACCCTGAGGGCCGCGGCACCTGTGTTTGCCGCTGTCTCCTTGTCTGTTTTGGTATCAGTAGTAATCCTAGGGGAGTTTGAAGCTCATTTTTTTTCTCAGAGTATTTATGCCTCCAGCCAACAGCTTCAGTAATTTTTTTTTTCTCCCCAGTAGATTTTGTTTTTTGTTCTCAAAAATAATGCCAGGAGACAGCCAGTGACAGTTCGCCCAGCGGAAATGGTTGTGATTACTGCTGGGCTAAGCCTAGGATAAAATCTTTGCGTCCTTTCAGACAAAGCATGGATTAAAAGGTTTATTTCATTCCTGTGACTTCAGGTTCTTTAAACCTCATCCAGAAACTGATGGAAAGTTTTCTTTTTCTCCTGGTGCTCTGTGGGGTTAGCACTCTCTGAGAGGCAGGATTAGCTGAGATCCACAGTGCAGGGTGCCACTTCCATCCCACGGATGTGTGAGTTTATATACCGATAAATCCCCCCACGCACGGTGTTCCTGTCATCAGTATGGTTTGTGGGAGACAGCACACGCTAAGGAGAGAGGGAGGCATGCCTGGGAGCCCCACACCCGCCCCGCAGGGACACAGGCTAGCTGAACAGCTGCTCTTGCTGTGCAGAGTTGGTGTTCACAACCAAAAAAGAAACTCTTCCCCAGATACTCTGAAAGCTGTTTGCATCAGTAGAATTGCTGCGAGGGGAAACATCGTATAGTTTGGGCCACTTAAAAGATCATGTTAGTTTATTATCACTGGAATGGAATGTTATCTCCTCCTCCTCCACCTCCTCCCTTTTTCCTCCCTTTCCTCCTCCTCCTTCTCCCCTTCTTCCCCCTCCTCCCTCTTTAGTTGTTCTTTCAAAATCATTCAAGGTTGCTACGCCCGCCTACGGCGGGTTTACCAGGCCTCCTGCAGCATTCGGCAAAGGCGTGGTGTTATAAAGGCTAAGACCACTGAAGACCCAGGATTAGGTACTGCATGGTCAGTGGCCATGATTCACGGTCAGTAGTTGGGAAGTTGGTAACTGTGATGGGCACTCACTCTCACACTGGTGAGTTTTTAACCATTTGTTTGGTGCTTTGTTTGAAGCGAATTTAACCCTATTCCAGATAGACCCAACCTCTTTTAACTTTTGCATTAAGAAGTTAGTGGCCATATTATTATAAATGATATGTACTGGAAACATTCCTTCATGTCACATGTCAGCACTAAATTGGATTGTTCAATGGGCGTTGTTTCATTTGTATAGGAACCTTGCAAACACTTTGAAAATTACAGGTACGTGTGATCTCAGGATTGATAGTGGCAATAACATTCATGACACCAGCATTTAGGTTGCACCTCTCATTTTTTATCAGGTGAGTGTTTACAACAATGCTGTGTGTAGAGAACAGCTGCTCCCTGTTTTGTTTCTATTTATTTACACGAAATCTCAAGAACTATAATCCTGGGTTTCATAATTAGGTAAGAAATATCTTCTTTAACTAGAGATCGAAACAGAATTTCTGGCATTTTTCAAGCAACTCAGTTAATACAAACTGAACATTTACAAATTTTTTATGTGCTTTAGGAATCTTTGTGACAGCAGTTAAAGCAAATTAATTCATTGGTGTAATCAAAGTGCCTGGAAAAAGAACAGCACATTCCCTAATTATTCATACTGATCCCTAAAGACTGATTTTTCTGAAGACTTCCTTCTGTGACGTTTTGTAAGTATCAGCAAGTATCAGCAATGTTTTAGGCCGGTTTTTAGTTCTTAGTTTTAGTTTTTGCTTTAGTTGACAAAAGACAGACAAGGAGGTGATACAGTTTGCCCGCAGAAGAGCAGTTCACAGAAAGGTGTGCTTTCTGTGCACTTTAAGCGTTAGGGACAGAGGCTGTCATTTCTTACAGGAACCAGGTGCTGGACTCCTTCCAGATGTCCAGCATTCCCTCTCGAGTTTATTCAGGAGCTTTTTTTTGATCTCCGGGCTGGAGAGCCACACCCTTCCTTCATCCTTCTGGAGCCGCTGTCTGATCATCCTGTCCCCCACCCCCACCCCCGTCCCAGAGAACAGATGATACTGCCGCGTGTGAAGAAGCATTGCTTTCTGAGAAAGGCATGCCCTCGAATTGCATTTAGCAAATAAGTGAAACCGTGGTTGTGGTGAATGATGGATTGTAGTTAAAACAGGGATTGCAGTACTTTAAAAAAAAATTTTTTTTTCTGCATCATGGGAGTTTTATTGTGTAGCGCAACATTTATCACACAGTACTTTTTTTTTTTTAATTGAGAATTTCTGTATCTTAAAGAATATTGTTGTAAAATTACATGGGGTTTTACAGATATCTATCAGCAAATATAAACCCAGGAAAAATAATGGAGAATTCACTGCAAGGTAGCTCCACAATTACTTTCTGGCTGTGTCATGTTTCGGTAGTTCATTTGAGATACATGAGATGATAAAATCAGACTCACCAACTTCTGTGATACTGACTGCCTCTCTGCATTAGTCCAGAATTGTGCTAAGCCTTGGAGGATACCCAGGTGAATACACCCTAATTCCCGTGAGGGTTGGGAGTTGGGAACTGATCATGGTTGGAGAGACAGGTGTGAGAGTCTCTCCCAGAAGAGGAGCAGCAGTGTCTGTGATGTCCCCGGGAGCTGCTGCCCGCTCTGTCTTAGATTTCCCCACGGGAGCACTGCTTGGTCTTCCCACAGTACATTTTGTTGAGAGATAGCAGTAGGTGACCTGTAAATGCCTCATCATTTTAAGCAATCTTTTCATCAATCTTTCTCCTCTTAGAAGATTTATTTGGAGAACTATGGAGATTTCTGCAGTTAGCAGATTGTTAAATGTGTTACTTCCCATCTGGCAGGTGACTTGATGTGAGCCAGAGGCAGCGGTGTTCAGGGGACAGATGAGTTTTGGTGCATGTCAGGGAAGTGACCCAGGGCCCTGGGTTTGATCCCCAGCACCATAAACAAAGGAACTATCCAAACCCTTTCTGTTACGTAAAATTATTTGGGGGAGAGAGATGAAGGGTGATTAGTAAGTTTTTAAGGGAGAAATAGTTCAAGTTGATTTTACAGCATAAATACTAGCACAATTTTTGAAATCCTGCGCTTTTTTTTTTGTATTGCGATTCAAACTCAGGGCCCAGCATTTACTTGGCAGGCGTCGTGCCGCTGAGCTTCATCCCTGGCCCTGCTAGCACAATCTTTAAGAATAATTCAGGTTGCCTTACTCCTTACTTCCTAAGTTGTTTTTGTTGTCATTCTTGTATTACTTTGGATCTTAAGCGTGTCCCTATCTGTCCAGGGATCTCAAAAGCTCTTACCTAAAATTCTGGGTGTGCTGGCAAGATTAGACAGTCACCAAGGGGGCTAGGTTGTCCTTTGTACCTCCTCCAGCTGAGGTAGGCACACCCCAGCAGGTGGTGAGTGCTTGGAGCGGGTTAGCTGTGTGTTCACAGAACACAGTTTTATGTCAAAACCTTGTTCAGCCAGTCTCCCACTCTAACCTGTCTCTTAGAAGTGACGATTGTGGTACTATCACCTGGATGCATGTGTTTACATCTGTGCCGCTAATTTTAACATGCATTATCTCATTTCTTCCTTCTTTGGAGTGGGCATTGGCCATTCAGTGCAGAGGACCTTTCAGTGAGCAATATTCCCAACCCCACTTATTATTATTATTATTATTATTATTATTATTATTATTATTATTTCGAGACAGGGTTTGGGTAGGTTGCTCATGCCGGCCTTGAACTTCTGTGTCTGCCTCCTGGTAGCTAAGTTGCAGTCATGCATCATCGTACCTGGTTTTTTGTCTCTTGTAACAATCCTCTGAGGATTTGTACATCTCAGTGTGTGCGCGCAGTATGTTAATGGAATGGACTAAAAAGAAGCAAATGCTTGTTCTTCGTCAAGGATGCTGCACTCTAGTTTGAAGGGGGCCGAGAGTGAGTTAGCAAGCAGCTGGAGGCCTGGCCTGCGCCGCCATCCCTTGGGGCTCCCGGCCACGAGCCTCTTGCAGTGAGCAGGGCAGGTTCCTGTGATGTATCAGCACAGTTTTGCATGGTGATGTGCGTGACCAGAGCATGGGGACAGTTGGTTGCAGGCGGATGTTGGGAAGAAGGAAAGTTACACAGAGAAAGCACCTAGTAGCCAAGGATGTTCAGCTGCACTTTGAGAAAAGGGCTTATTTCTGTAGGTCTCGTATTTGTATTTATGAACAGGTAATGTGTTTAATGATCAGAATTTAAAAGTGAAAAGGGACACACAATAGGAATCTTCCTCTAGCTTCATTCCCAGGTACCTGGTTCCTCCCAGTGCGTTGTGTACACACTCAAATCTGTGTACACGGACTCTTCTCAGGAACTTCTTCACTGATACAAATGCTGGCATATAATTCACCTTATTACTGTCCTTTGAATTAAATAACATTTCATGGGCATTACCCCCAGTCAGTACACAGAGTGCTTGCTTGTTCACCTTGTTCCCCAAAGAGGCATAGGATTTCTTTGCTGTAGTTTTCTTAGTGGGTTACCTATAGAAATCCACTTACATTGTTCCAGTATCCTGCTGTTTGCAAACTGAAGGATAACCTGGTGTGTGTTCTTTGTATAGATAGTGTGTAGAAGTCAAACAGCAGCCAGGTGTGGTGCACACCTGTGATTCCAGCACTTGGGAGGCTGAGACAGGAGGATTGATGCAAGTGTGAGGCCTTCCTGGGCTGCATAGTCAGTTTGAGGCCAGCCTGGACTATATGGCAAGACCCTGTCTCAAAAAAGAAAGTCAACAGCAGGTAAATTAGAATTTCATAGCTGTTGCCAAGTAGCTGTCTTTGGCAGTGGTGTCACTTTGGCCTCCTTCAAGCTACTGTATTTGACTGTCTGTGTCCCCACTTCTATCGCATTGGTACAATATTGTCAGTCTTTTGGTTGTTTGCCCATCAGTTTCTCGGGGTAGTTTCAGTGTTTGGAGGAGAAACAATGCAGACTAATTTTCTTTTGTCCTGCATGTATTTATTTTCATTTAGTTTGTTCAGGTATTGATTTATAATTCAAAGGCCTACAGTATCTACTAAGTTTCTAAAGCCCTAGAGGTTAGAAATGCTGGGTTCATTGGTGCACACCTATGAATAACCTCAGCTACTTGAGAGGCTGAAGCAGGAGGATCCTGAGTCCGAGGCCAGCCTGGACAACTTAGCGAGACCTCGTCTCAAAATAAGAAAGACTGAGGAAAGCAGAAACATACTTGCGAATTCTGAGTCCCTGACTGAAAACCTGCTGACCGTTTCTTGGTGGCGTCGGTATAGCAGGTGAGTCAGCGAGGCGGAGCGGGCCCCACTCTGGGGAGCGCGTAAACTAGAACCAGCAGACCTGCACAGCATGGGCACAGCCCGCCCAGGAGCGCCTTCCAGTTCGGCGTAGGGATACCCAGGAGCTGCTTCCAAGATGGCATTGTGCCTGCAGCTTGGAGGCTGAGCGGGAGTTGTCCTCAGCACGGCGGCAGAGGAAAGAGGGTTCCCAGTGCGCACAAGCAGTTTGCAGCTCATGTAGCTGCTTGAGGGCAGTGAGCATAAAGACACTGCTGCCGGGCGTGGCAGTGTACGTCTGTAATCCCAGCACTTGAGTTCGAGGCCAGCCTGGGCTACAAAGTGGGACCCTGTCTTTAAAAAAAAAAAAAAATGCATGTCTGGATAATTAACATGGGCGCTGTATATTATCACGTGCATGGATGGCTCTTGGTTGTCTTCCAAGTTTCTCCTTTCCCACTGGCCCTTCACACCAGCCCTGTGGAGTCCGACCCTTTATCCCAAGGGTGAGTGTGCCGGCCTCGTCCAGGAGCAGAACCGGGGCCAGCCCAGGACGCCGCCTCCCTCTCCAGTGCCGCACCGCGCGCCCGCTCCCTGGGTAGTGATAACTGGGCCTTCTGGAGAGCAGCCCTGTGGTGAGAACGCTGCTCTGCAGAGGCTGCAGAGATGAAAGCGCAGTGTCGTGGGCCTCCTGGGCGCAGGGCTCAGGCGCGTGTCTTCTGTCCAGCTCCTTTTATTTAGCTCAGGGAAGCACGCCTTGTCGTGTGTGCACGGGCGGCGTTTGCCAGCAGTTCTCACTGTGGGGTGCGCCTCTTCCCTTGTGATGATGCTGTGTCCTCCTCAGAGCCCGGAGGGGTCAGAGCCGGGAGCGGTCAGAGCAGCACTGCTGCCCTTCCTTTCGAAGCTCTGGCAAAGGTTTTTCTGGGGAAAGGAGTGGGAAACTTGGAGGGTTTATCTCCTGCAGTCCTCTGCAGGGCTCCCGAAAGCCAGCTGGACAGGAATCTGAGGCTAGCCGGGCCACCAACCAGCAGAGCCTTGTGTGGCTGGAGATGGCATTCCAGTCTCCTCTGTGTGCGCGGGCGTGTGTGTTGTTCCAGTTTTGCTTTTAGTTTTTGGCAGTACTGGGGATTGAACCCAGGGCTTCCACCTGAGCTGTATCTCCAGCCTTTTATTTATTTTTATTTTTATTTTTGTTTTTGTTTTGAGACAGGACCTCACCAAGTTGCCAGGCTGTGTTCACGCTTGAAATCCTCAGGCCTCAGCCTCTCGAGACACTGGGATCACAGGCGAGCATCACTACGCTTGGCTTCCTTGTTGTAAAATGGGGGTAATGCCTATCACAGAGACTGATGCACGTATTAAATACAGTCTCACATGGGTTTCCCTGAGAAACTTTTATTTCATTTAAACATTTTTTGTAGCAAGGATAGATCTTACAGTGGAAGGATAATTTAGTGTAACTCTCCTCCCTTGTAGCCAAATGATTGGCTTCACAGTCAGCAGTGCCAAGTTGAGGAGATCCTGGTATGTAAGGAGTTCAGTGGGCCAGCGAGTAACTGAGCACAGTTACTGTGGTCACTGTGAAGGCCCACAGAGGACCAGCTGTGCGATGCCACTGCAGTTGGGAGGGGGCACTCACCTGTTCCGCGGACCCAGAGTTTGCCATTTGTGTCTGTGCTGAGGGGGAGCTGGGCAGAGAAGCACTGTAAAGTAGAGCTCAAGCCATTAAAAAAAAAGGAAAAGATCTCCAGCCGTACAGCTGTGGTCTTGGTCATCTCCTGTTCTTTAAATGCTGAATCTGCAGAATAGCTGTGCCAAGACCATGTTGTTAAAGGGGAACCTGCTTCGGGTGGCAGGAAGGACGGCACTCAACTGAGGACTCCGGGAACGCAGCTTTCGGAAGGCGATTAGGGCTAAGGGCTTGTCCACTCACCCCTCCCCCGGGACGTTGCTTGGGCGGCAGAGGTGGAGGTGCTGTGTTCAGCTCTGTTACATCTCTGCAGTCTGCCTTCTGGCTCTGGGTAGGGGGCAGAGTGGAGGTGTGCGTGTCAGGTAGGTGGGAGTCATGAGCCCTGCTAGGCAGACTGTGTGGGAGCCCCTCTGGGGTACTGGTGCACAGTGCGCTATCGGGGCTGGCTCTTGCTGCTCACAGGGCGAGTGACTGTGAAGGTGGAGAGGAGAGGAGAAATGTAAAGCAAGTGCTAGCGTTTGGGCAGTCTGGGTGGAGGGTTTACTGGATTTCCTTTTAGTATTGTAGTGCTTTTCCTGTCAGTATGAATGATTTCTAAAGAAAAGGGTAGAGGTATACGTCGGGCGTTTTTCCATGCAGACACGTAGGTTTATATCACTAACTCTGCATGACATGCCACTGCATGGATGCACCTGCCGTCGCCAGGGCGCCTCCTGTCACTGGACATTTGATCATTTCAGTCCTGCCGCAGTGAACTGTGTTGGTTGGATTCTTAACTATGATCCATGTTCATGTCGTTAACAGAATCCTGGCTCCCCCTCTGAAACACCAGTGCTCCCATGAGGGGGCCCAGGAAAATGCACAGTATGTTGACCACCCAGCTGGAACCTGAGGCTTCATTAGAATTTTAAATGGGTTCAATGGTGACCATAATGGCATAAGATAAATGTTGCTAATCTACAGTGAGTTCCAGAAAAATGCTTTCAGTTGTGGTTTATCCAATGGAGTAAAACTTATCCCAAAAAAAAAAAAAAAAAAAAAAGAGTCTTTGCTGACATGAAAGATCTTGGCTAACCAAGCTCTGCTTGAAGGTTAGGGAGCGCAGAAAAAAGAAGTGTTTGGTATCTTGAGGGTGCCGCTCCCTGACCACATTCATTCTGTTTGAATAGGGCTCAGTTTTTCCTGCCCTTCCGCCAAGGCGCGTCACTGTTTTCAGTGGTGGCTGGATGCTTTGCTTGAATTCTCATCCACCTTCCCGCAGCAGGTGGCGCACAGGCACCCGGTGCCCAGCGTGAGTACTATTGCGCACTCTGCTCTGCTGGTTCTCCTTCCGCCTCTAATGGGTTTTTTCCCCCTAGAAATGCACGAAAGAAATTGAAACCACAATACATATTTTATCCTTTTCTGCATCCATCGTTTATACTGAAATAGAGCACTGGTGTCTGGTCCAGTTTTTATTTTTTTATTTTTTAAATATTTTATTAATAATAAAAGACAAGGCAGAAGAGAATCCCCCATACTTGCTACATTGCCTACTGTAAAGAGATGCTTGGGTTGCTGACCAGAGGCCTGGCCAAATCTACAAAACAAAAGTTGGTTGATGTTCCTTGGTTGCTATCAATCCAGCCAGACCTCCGAAAAAGCAGGTTGCTCACGGCGGGGAGGGGGGGAGTGTTATCCCTGATTCCAAGCCCGTGCGCCAGTGCCGCTCGGTCCGGGCGGGGGCCCCTCGCGGGGCCCTTCTCGTTCTCCTCCAAGGTCCTGGGCTCAGGACCCCGGAAGGCAGTCCATATTCTGGTCCAGTTTTTAGACACCCTTTGATGGTTTTGAAACACAAAGAACTAGTTCTCATGCAGGTATATCTGCAAATGGGTGCATTGGGCACAGGAGTTATGAGGGACCCCTTGGTTCTCTGAGTGACACCTCCGAACTTCTGGCCCCACCTCAACAATGACGAACTGCAAAACGTTTGCAACCATTTCCAGGGAATTTATGTGTTTTAAAAACGTGCCTAGGCAGCTCAAGTGGTGTTTGAGGTGGTGCATGTTCCTCCCAGTCTGTGACAGGACAGGGTGTGTGTAGAGTGCTTATCCCTCTTCCTTGTTCCTTAGAGCTTGTCTTAGTTACTTTTCTCATTGCTGAGACAAAATACCTGACACCCCAGATTAAAGGAGGCAAGTTGTGTTTGGCTCATGGTTTGTATAGAGGTTTCAGTCAACAGTCAGCTGGCTCTGAGGCAGGGTGGCTCGGCAGAGAGGCAGAGAGGCATCGCAGAGGAGGAACAGCCCATTTCGGCAGAAGGCAGCACAGCACAGCAGCGAGGAAGCAACAGCCACAGCAGCTCTTTCTGTCCTTCTCGTTCCGCCCAGGCTGTGCACCCTGGGGGTGGCGAGCGTTCACACCCAGGGAGGATCCCATTAGCCACACCCAGAACTATGCAAACCAATCGGCAGACTGATGTAATTGCACGCCCTTGATCCCAGAATCCGAAGAGGCCTGTCTATGATCGCAGGCTTTTGGAACATCTAGACATGAGCCGTAATAGCGTTCATGGGAAGGAGGGATCCTGTGTTAGTAAGCACTGCTCTCTGAAGTCATACCCTTCAGCAAAGAGTGAACAGGGAAGGTCTGTGTCCATCTTGTCGCCGCCCTGCAATAGGCACTGGGCGACACCGAAGGGCAGTGGCGTGCCTTCTGCAGGCGTGGGGCGGCGGGAAGGCTGAGTGATGGCCCCCAGGGTCTCTCACTGCCCTGTGCCAGTCTGCGCTGCTGCCCAGCCGCACAAGTTTCCTGAGCTGACCCAGAACAAAAGTTGCTGCTCTGTTGAAAATACAGACTTGAGGGTTATGTTTCATGTGTCTAGGCAGAAAAGGCATTGTTTCAGATTTAGCTTTTCTGGTTTTTTTTTGCATTTAAAGGTGTATAGATGGTAAAATGGCGTTTGCTGGGCTCTGTGGGTCGCGGTGATGCTGTGCAGTAGGGCCAGCCCCTGCGTCGTGTGTAGCTGGGGACAGGAGGCAGCAGGGATCGTGGCTTTTCCTCCAAGACACTAAAGAATCTCTTCTCAGTGGGAAAACCATATGTGTGTGTGTTTGCGTGCATGTATGTACACATGTACGTGGGAGAGGTGAAAATGCCGACTCGAAGTGAGGTGGCAGATACTTTTAACTTTAAAGTGAATTTTGGAGCCTGGTGTGGTAGCATGTGCCTATAATCCTTGTACTGTGGGAGGCTGAGGCAGGAGGGTTACAAGTTTGAGTTTAGGTTGGGTAGTTTAGTGACTTACTAAGATCCTATTTCAAAATTAAAAATAAACAGAGACTAGGGATACAGCTCAGTGCAAAAGCCCTGTGTTCAATCTTCAGTGCCTTAGAAAAAATTTTTTTTGAATGTTAGCAGGTTAGAATATTAAAAAATAGTGAAGAGCTGTCTCCTGTACTTTGGCCTTTGCTCTGTGGATCCACTCACATGTTCAGATGATCATCATCTTCCATTTGTTTGACTTGTCCCACCGTGGGACGTACGAGGTAGCCAACTGGGGTCCCTGTTCAGTCTCTTTTCTGCCACGTCTGTTATTCCCTGAGATGCACTAACATGCTCTTTATTTCACACACAAGTTTCCATCAGCGACTTGACCTGTGGATCCCAGCTGGTCTGCCACCGTCTCCAGCTCCTGTTTCCTTGCGTCTCCCCCGAGAGTAAGGCAGGCGCGCTCCTCGTGCAGAACGCAGCGTCCCCGTGCGCAGCCAAGAGAGGGAGGCACAGCCTGACTGCAGCCCGCTCCCTAACTCTCCTCCTCTTCCCTTCCAGCAGACCTTCCCTAGTGACAGCCACTGTGTCGAAGAGATTCTGAAGGTGAGTGCTCCTTACCGCCTGTGTCGTCCGAAGCGCGTTCAGGTCCCTTGTGTGCCTCTGCGTTGGGGACAGCTGCCAAGCCCAGCCCTCCCAGGAGCGGGGCTCCCATCTCTCACCCGGCAGCAGATGCACCCTGACAGTAACGGGGAGACGTAAGGCACCGCGGAATTCTCTAACAGCTTTTATTAATTAAAAGGGAGTCCACAAACAGCCTGGCAGTTGGGCCAGAGTCTTAGGGTGTTTCTCCAGTCTTTGTGGTTGGCTGTAAGTACCCGGAAGTTGCTCTCATCTCAGAGGACGTATCTCCTGGCACTGCTGTAGTGCAGGCACCTGGGTTAGACAGCGGGGTTTATACCTGTTGTGTTTGCTGGGTGGCATCTGGTGTGTCTGGCCTCTTCAGTGAGACTGACATGTTAAGGGGACAAAAAGAAGAAGAATGGAAAGTTAAAAGACATTTTTAGGCTTAACCCTAAAGGCTAATCTTTTTGCTCCTACTTATTGAGACTGCTCATGCACGTCAGTGCTGCATCTCGTCTCCATGTGTATCGGGGAGTGTGTAATCTCGTCTCCATGTGTATCGGGGAGTGTGTTACCCATCCTTCAGTGTTTCTCACACATGACAAATTCTTTCTAGGATTCAGTTCCAGGAAAACCAACACACAAAACCAAATTCTTCTCTTAAACTGACACGCTTTCTTTTTTATCAGACGAGAACCACATAAGTTCTCATGTTTTCTATTTTGTCTTTAATTGCTTCAAAATCGGCAGTTTAATTTTAATGCCCAGGTATGGTAACTGTGATATTGTGTGTATTTATTTCTTTCTCATCCTTCCTCTGTGGCTTATAATTTGCTTTCATGTCAGGTTTACTGATTCTTCACTGTAAAGTTTTTGAGTTGAAAGTGGAAGACAGGTATCTGGCCCTGGTGTTAATCTTAATGTGTACTAATTTTTCCCGCAAAATACATTTGCACAATTTTGTCTTTATTTCCCTATTGTAAAGTTGTAAGTGATGGTGGTGCTTACAGCTAGCAAAGAAGTATGTTGGTTGTTATGTAGGTGAAATTTTATGTTACGTTATGTTAAGTTATTTTATTTTATGTTATTTTGAGACAGGGCCTTGCTATGCAGTTCAGGCTGACTTTAAACTCACTGTGTAGCCCATGCTGGCCTCGAACTCACAGTGATCCTCCTGCCTCAGCCTCCTGAGTGCTGGGATTACAGATGTGCGCCACCACACCTGACTTGTTGGTGATCTTTGCCTTGTGAATAATTTGGCAGTAGTAGTATCTAGCTATTGTTTCACAATATTTTTTCCTTCTTTTGTAGCTAGGACTTTCTAAGAAAGTTACCTCTAAACTTGAAGCGTAGTTCAAGATGAGAACTTTTTGCCAGCCAGCAAGTGAGATAAATAATAGCCCAAGTACCTTGACCAAGTTTTTGTATCATACTTTCCCTTTTCTGTTTCTGAAATGTCTTGGCTAATGAATTCTTTTTTGTTACATTTTGGTTTGTTTGTTTTGGGTAGTACATTCTGAGAAAAAGGAGTACCCTACTTGTAATATACAGCCTTAACCTTTTTCCTGAAATTGGGGTGACTTGGTGTATAGTTACAGAACTGTGGCAGTATAGATTTGTTGTTGTCCACATGAACAGTTCTCCTTGGCTTTGCCGTGTGTTAGTGTTTCACACATCTCACGCCCTTTCTGCGGGAATGATGATATTAGAGCCTCAGACAAACGCAGTGTTTTAGTTTTTATTTTTGTTAGTCCGTGTTTGCAGCGTCAGTGATCACATTCATCGCGGGGAGTTGGTGCATGCACATAACGCATCTTCATTCTGTTGATTTCTCCTCCCTTTCTCCTCCCTCCCCCATCCGTCTCTTGGTCCCTTCCCATTTGCCAAAGCTATCTCCCTGTTTCTTGTTCTTTAATTTATTTACACTTTGAGTTTCTCACATAAGAGAAACCATGTGATATTTAAGCTTTTGCAGACAAGTATTTTAAATTTAATAAATTCACCCACTCTCCCACAGGCACTGATTTTGGTAGCTTCCTCCCTCCCTAGGAGCACTTGAGAGCAAGCGGTTACTGCAGGCAGGGGGCGTGTGTTCTCCTTTGGAAGTCACAAAAGAGGAAAGCAAGGACTGAGCAGCTTGGGTCTTTTTCGAGTGGAGACTGCGGGTCCGCAACCACTCTCTGTCGCTGGGTGTTGGTTTCTGCATGAGAGGATGAAGGCCCCGGGCTGGCAGTGAGCCCTAGGACCCATCCCTGCTCTCTCTGGTGCTGATGCAGATATCACCCTCTGCCTTGATGTCTGCCTTCTTATCTTGCACCAGCAGTTTATTAAGATGGCCAGGAATCCAGACATAGGGGAGGTCGAGGCAGTAGGTTTCCCAACAACAGCACAGATCAGTCACAGATGCTGTTTGGTTCTTGGGGGTGATGTTTTGGGGGAAAGTGGTCCCTGTTACTCCCACAACTGGGTGAGCAGGTTGCCGACGGCTAGATGGACTCCGTAGCTGCATCCAAGAAGGGCAGCTTGCCCTGGGGCAGATGCAGAGTTGGAGCTCTCTGCTTACAGCCTTGGGAAGTTGTGGCGGTCGAAGTCAACCTCCTTCAGTGCACCGATGCCAGGGTTTCTGTGTTTGTTCGTTTGCTTATCGTAAAATCCCCATCAGCCTGCAGATGCGGTGCAGCACTGGGGTGCCAGAGTCCTTGTTGCCATGGCAGTGGGAGATGTGGGTCTGCGGTAGAATGCAGGCAGAGAGACTGTGCGTGACAAGACAGGCCCAAGAGCTGAAGGAGAGCGAGGCGGGGGAGAGTCAGGTTATCCAAGGAGCACCTAGGCCTGACGGCGAGCAGCTGCAGGGCATGGAGGCAGATGCTGCCGACCGGGCTTGGTCAGGGTGGCAGGCGTGGTGAAGGCGGGGGCCTCCTCCCCTCAGGAATGGCCCCCCAGTGCCTGAATTCCTGGCTGGCCAGCCACCCACAGGAGGACAGAAATCCCTTCAGAGGACTGGGGACCTTAGTGTCTGAAGGGATTTGTGCACTTTCCAGTGGCCTGAACCAATGGCTGGGGCAGCCTCAGGCATCTTGGGTGACAGTGGATGTTGTTTAGGAATTACCGTGGAGATTGTGAAGACATTCTTGGAGAGCAGAAGGGGATTGCTTTCCAACAGGGCTCAGTTCATTGCTACATGTTTTTATATTGTAGCATTCTAATGATTTGAAACTTTCAAGTTTCTGCCAAAAAACTAAAACAGCAGGGAGCCCTCTTTGCAGTAGTGTTGAGATTCTTTTAGCCCTAGACTTTGAATTTAAACATGGTAATGATCTGCATGTTTTTTTAATTTTAAAAACAAAAAAGGATAAAAACAATACAGAATTTAACAAAGAAATAGGAAATTAACACTAGTTAATATATTGCATATTATCTT